>PNEQ01049670.1:0-17785 GCA_003012365.1 Medauroidea extradentata
AAGATATATTTATATATATATATATATATATATATATATATATATATATATATATATATATATATGCGCAGATATATTCATTTATCAAAATATTTGATGCACTTTAAGCCTATCGACATGCAGTAACATACCATCTCGATATATCGAGAAGATGACAGGGGAAACAATTTTCTTGTATTCGGTAAGAGAATAAATATCTACAATTTGTCAGAGGTACTATACTCCAATTCTTACAACACAAATATATATCTAGGTTGTGACATAAAGATGAAAAGCTACTTTACGTTACTTGCAGCATTACTTACTGGGAGTAAATATCATTGTGCTTGTATTCAGTTGTTTGCAGCGACCATTTTTTTTATAGACAGGCTATTGCAAAACAAAAAAATTGTGTATTCAGTAGTACAAGTGTTTTGCATTAGTTGCGGTTTGAGATCACATGAAAAAATATACACTTGTAAAAAATATA
Source organism: Medauroidea extradentata (assembly GCA_003012365.1). Lineage (NCBI taxonomy): Eukaryota > Metazoa > Arthropoda > Insecta > Phasmatodea > Phasmatidae > Medauroidea > Medauroidea extradentata. The sequence continues at coordinate 470 of PNEQ01049670.1, forward strand.
TTTACAACGAAATTTGACTATAACAAAGCACTTACTGTTAACTCTGAACTATCTTTGGAAATAACGTGCAGAATGAACAACAGTAACCTTTATGGTGTAAATAACAATATATACATTAACTGCACCGCTGATACATTTGTTACGGTATATTTAAAGCCAAGGGGACCATATACTTCACATGACTACCAGTACCACAGTAAAAAACTGAGAAATGTCATGAAATCAAACTTATAACAAATAATAGTATAGGCCTACACATAAATAAGCATAAAAGAACTGTCCATAATTAGTATGTGGATTGAAAGGGAGTGAACTGACAAATGAAGAAAGCTGAACACTGAATTTATTTATGTTTGCCTTAGTGAGAATAAGCTGACTAAAATGTAAGGCTACAGTGTTGTAGTGCTCAGATTGTTATATGTACATTACAGCAAATTATGTTCAGTCCTCTGCAAGATTGTCTCAGATATCCAAATGCTGGAATTGCATTGAAGAATTCCGCTGATCGTAGAGTTTTCCTAGTGGATCTCGTTTTAATTTCGTCTGCTCTACTAGCTGTTAAAGAGTGTGTAAAATTTTTCATTCTGCTCCGAATTCGAACAGTTTACCCTTCACTAGGAACATTGCTTCATACAAATCTAAGGTGTCGTGTATTTTACCTTTGTATAAACTGCAATGTGTTTGACAACCTGCCCGGAAGGATCATTTTTCTACCAGCCAATAAAAAATACTTTTGCGCAGCATACGAAACTTGACCTGAAACAAAGAAATTATTATAAGTTCTTCACATTTACACAAAATAACAACACGAAATAATTTATAAATAGGCCTAACTAAATTAATGGTGTTCTCATGGACTAAACGCAGAATTTTATATCTGAACAAGCAGAACATAGTGTCAGTTTCATTGACTTGACTTGTGACTATACATTTTTCACCAGTTAAATTTTTTTTAGCTCTTACAGTCTTCAGATAGCTGCATGACAAAGTCAGAATTTGCACGTTACGGGAACATACGAATAACGAAAATCAAGTGACTTAGTTTTACTCAAATAAAACAATTGACACTGATATTAGATATTATGGGCCATATGTTAAAACATTTAAAAATCATAACAAAGCCCTTTTGTGTTTTATAAAAAACTGTTATAAAGTAAGAAAAAAGTAAAATTATCAGTTTTTTAAAATACAAAATGATGGCATCTTTTAAAATAAATTTGGCATATGATCCTTAATATCTAATTTCAGTGTAAAAAATTTCCTTTGATTAAGTCAGTTGGTATGTTTATGTAACCTGACTACGAGAGCCAAAAAATTGTATACATGGAAAATGTGGTCACTCAATAATATCTATAAAACATCCATAAATGTGTGACTGTATTTTTACATATCTCATGTCATCTAAAGAAAGTCAAAGAGATAAATAAAGACGTAACGAACACTATCTAGTACAAATACGAAATTAAAGTCAACAGTTGTTGTTTAACAGGAGAGGCAAATATGGTGCATGTTCACTGCTATTAATGTTACTATAGCTTCATATAAAAAAAATATACATGCATAATAATTAGTGAGAGTTTGGTTAATATTACAGAAAATGTTTATTTTAAGGGTGGTGAACTAGGGCAAAATAGAGTTGTACAATACCGTAATGAATTTTTTACTTTTCTACTTTGTTAAATATGTAATTCTATTCCAGCACGTATGAGCAATAAAAAATTACAAATCAGGGCTAAAATAGCAACATTTAGTCATCGTATATTAATTAATATGCTGCAAATTAATTTTATGATAGTAGACATTTATGTTTGAACAATAGAAGCTGTGCGTAGCTGTTACGTTGAAGAACTGAAACTGACAAATTAATTTTGAACAGTACTTACTACCCTTCTCCTCCCATTTTGCCATATTGATGTATGGAGCATTGCATATCTGTTAAGCCCAGTCCACATGGGCATCTTTCTTGTACATGAAAGTGAGCATCAAATGTGTACGAGAAAGGGAACGCTAGCTAGTGTTCTAGCTAGTATCCTACAAAATTAATTGTTTAGTTCACACTGCCAAATTTCTTGTACAATCTGGTGTACAACATTAAAATTTGAATACAGATTTTAAGGCTGTGTTTCGAGTATTGGATGTAAGAAGTGCAATATTTATCATACCTGCACCAAAAAATAAATTGTAAAATGTAAAAATGGAATTATTGTTTCTAGTTAATTATATCCAGATGTAAAATGACAGGTGCACGATCAGCTAATATTCCTTTAATAGCAACTTTTGCTCACCAAAGACTCTCATTCGTAAACACACCACATATATTACAGGTAAAAAATTAAGGTCCTGGATTTATTTAATTCCTACAATCGCTAGTAGACACCTACGACAACATAAAATTCAGATTTAGGTCCTAATTAATTTTGATGTTACTAAGGTTTATAATTACACAAATTAAAAGAAATTTATCCAGGCTAACTTAATTCAACATTACATCCCAAACATTTAGGCCTAACTGATTTGCGAGAATAACAACTGTGTTTAAATAACATATTGCAATCAAACTAGTAAACACTTTATCCAAAGAGAAACAGTGAATTACATTAAAAATGCATTTTCTAACACTTTAGGCCTACCAATATCAATATAGGGTTGTTTATGAAAACCCACTCGGAAAAATCTGTAGCTCTGTAGTTTACAAATGCAGTGCTAGTTAGCCTGCATTTGCAACATTTAGCTATCATAAACCAGAAAACCGCAACTGTACACCAGGATACGTATTTTACAGAGTGGCAACCTTAGGTATTACCATATGTTAATACAGTACACAGTTAAGACAGATTATCACAAGTTGTTTTCAATCACTAAAAGTTCAGGTAACCTCTCGTTCCATGTAGCCTACTACTAAACTTGTATATTAACTGTAACCTTGTTTCGTATATGAAACCATGACAGCTGTTTCTTTTATTCCAATATTTTAAGTTAAAAATTAAAATAACATATTATTTTATTACATGTTTAAAAAAAATGTGAATAATCTACATTATTTCCATTAAAACATTATTGCAAAAAGGGAATGACTATATAGAAAAGTCAAATAATGTTTTTATTTATTTACACATTCAAATTTCCAGGCACCAAATACAATTTCCATAACTTTTACAATATTTTCGGATTCCCTGTTTTCATATCTGTAGGAACCCTGAAGCTAGACAAAATAAATCAATGAGCAAATTTACTTACTTTGAGCTACAAAATTAATGTTTTACAATCGGCTGTGACTTATCCTTGTTGAATGACAGTATGAATGCCTGCTCTTCAATACTACAATGTACTATGTAGTAAGAAATGTTACATAGTAGTAGCTAACATACATAAGCAATGGAAACAGCGAAATCTCCAGTGAGCAAAGTGCTTCTGCAGTAATTATAGTAAATGTAAAGCTTACCTCTCATCTAATACCGGCCATGCTATTAATTTTAGAGGTACGGTTTATTCATGACAAATGGTTCCAGCGTTGTTAGAAAGTCCAACGTTAAAAAAACAATCGTCAGATTGGGTTAATTTAGGTTATGCTATGTTACGTAAGGTTAGGTTATCTAACATAAAGAAAAATGTTCTATACGTGCGACTATACTTAACACTGGGGCCTATAGAAAAAATAACTCACCTCTATGATGAGTACCAATTCTTAAATTACCAAAAACACAACTAAGCAGTACAGATATTTCTTACGCTACTTTTGGAAACAAGTGGGGTTACTTGCATTTTCCTGGATACGCTAACGAAAAAAAAAAAAAAATAACACAAATTTAACTTTTTTATAACGTCCGGTGGTCTAAAGGCTCTGTCACAATTATGCAGACGTGTCTGACCGTGCAGGCCGTGAAGACGTATCTTGAATTGAAAGTGCCACAATTAGGTTGACAGGTGTAGTTAGTGTGACTTGTTATAGAGGGCAGTAAAGTAGGTCGCCATTACTGTTTATATATGTTGAATCTGCCGCTATTGTTCTCGACGCGCGAATGTGATTATTGAATTTGAAAATGGATGATCTAGAAAAGGTACTGCTTGTTGGTTTTATGATTTTACTATACGGTTACCAGTTGTATGCAAATGGTGATAATTTATTGCGGCGGCGGAGGTGGTATTGGGTGCATCCCATTAATAGGAGGTGAGAAACAGAAGGAGAGTTTGCCATTCTCGTGTCTTACATGTTAAACTCGTGCCATGATCATTTTTTTATGTACACGAGAATGGAAATGTGGCAGTTTAAAAATCTGTTGAAAAAATTGAGACCTGAGCTAACAAAGCCGAGCAGACGGAAGTCACTGACACCAGCACTTCGTCTGGCCATGACACTGAAGTAAGTACAACCATAGGTAAATATTGTTTATATTTTTGTTTAAAATTGATTCGGTTTTTTAATGTGAATGTATTTGATTGTAGGTATCTCGCGCATGGGAGCTCCACGCAATCGATTGCTTGTAACTTTAGAGTTGGAAGAAGCACAGCCCTGAAAGTCATCAAAGAAACATGTGTTTCAATTTGGAAAGTAATCGGGAAGAAATATGTAACAATTCCAAGTTCTAAGGCAGAGTGGTGTTCGGTTGCTCAAGATTTCTGGGATGTTTGGAATTTTCCCAACTTTGTCGGTGCTCTTGATGGGAAGCACATTGCTATTGATGCCCCTCCACGTTGTGGCAGCGAATATTTTAACTATAAGAACTTTAATAGTATTGTACTAATGGCTTCCTGCGATGCACACTATAAGTTCCAGTGGGTTGATATTGGTTCGATAGGTGAGTGTGTTACCTATTTAACATGTATATTTTGCAAATGCCTCACCCATGCATGTACACTATATAAAAACCATTATAACCTCACAGAACAGCTTCACATTAATTGTAGTACTTTCGTAATCCCTGCCTAAAGAGTATCTATGCAACCTGATCCACAAATGTGTGCATTTTTCTACAGCTCTGACTGCTTTTCACACAAGTTTCCACGGTTGGATTAGTGTTCATTTCTCGGGAGTCATGTATATAGAATTATTTCAGGAGGAAAATAGTGGGGAGAATCATTCAAAGAGGAGACAATGTATATTTATGCCAGACTTCGTGTCTGCTGTTTCAGACATAAGATAGTGTAGTCGAATTTTGTATAAAACAGTGGGTACTTTTAGCAGGCACAGCACTTGTGCATCACTGTCTCTACCGAAGCCACCTTAAACTGTTCTGTAATGGAATAACTAATTGTTCAAAGTTAACTTCATATGTGTACTTTAATTATTGTGCTGCTGTTAAGGATTAAGTTCAGAAAGGTTTAGGAGACTTCTATGTGGTGGGAACTTGTGTAAACAAACTTTTAGAACTGTCAAATATTGTACTAGGTCATGGGACTCTGGTTAATGGGTATTGATCCCTACCACCTTGTATTTATCAGTTTCTTCTCGATAACTTCTGTTCAAGTCAATGTATCAAACATTTTGCCACGACAGGGCTTAGATACAAATTTAATTAATTTTCTAAAATTGTTGGAACCGTAGTATGTTCATTATTTTGCAATGGGAAACAGCTGACAAGGAAAAATACCCTTGTTTACGGGAGTGACTACTGAGGTAATAAAAGTAACAGAAATAATGCCATATGGATTCCAAAATGTGAATGAAACAATAAACTGTGCCTTGTCAACGTGAAAAAAATAATCTGGCTATTGTCTGATTCATAAGAAAAGCTGTAAATCTGATCTAAAAGGGATCAACTTAAATATCAGGCATCAGAGATTTGCTGCAAAACTACCATTTTAGACTTTACTGTACTTAACCAATAGCTAGTATACACTATTTCACAGTTTCTCACCAAGTACTGGCCAAACAATTAATTTTAGGGGTAAAGTTTATCAATGGAAAATGTTTCTGGTCCTATTTACACGAAAAACTTTTTTATTAGTTTAGATTATGGTAAATTAGGCCAGCTAACCTTACCCAACCTAACGTTAGGTTACCGAATGTAAAGTAAACTTATCTAACTTACATAACCAAAAGTTGTATGTAAGACTCCTTCTAACGTCTATAGATATATTTTCCTCAATACACTATACCTCTAAAATCAACAGTGGCATGGGTGTGTGCAAGGTAAACTGCATTTCTCAATGTTTATACAAATCAGAGAGTGGCCTATTAGAAATGGCATCACGTTCGTGCCTCGCACCTACGTATAGCCAACTCATGAATTTGTACAGGCATCGCAAAGTACAGCTTACCTTGCAACACACCCACGCCAGTGAAAATCAATAGTTTGGCCGGCAAACAATGAGTACTAATTTTTTATATTTACCACAATATGTTTACCCTCACATTTGGGCTACCGCCTGACGGCGAGTGGACTCATCCCATCCTGACAATACAAGCCTTTATATACTGCCTAAACCTTCCAACTCCTTCCACAGTTACCAACTCCTGCAGAACATTCTACTCCCTTACTGGCCTCACAAGCATAGAATGTCTACCCCTCTGTTCTTATCCAAAGCCTCTGAATTTTTTCACGGTTGGTTCCTCCCATTAAACACTCCCTTAGGTAAGCGTACAGAGCAACGTTGTGCAGGCAAATATATTTTAGAGAATTTTGTTATGAATCCATTTATGAAGGTCTACAACATCTTAAGTTTGTCACTGAATGCCCATTGTAGATATGAATTAGATTATATTAAAATTATTATACCCCTATTTTGTCCCTGAACTTAAAGCAAAGCCTACATGTTAAAATTGAGTGTCGTTTGCAAACTTTTTACAGACATTGTTTAAGTTGCTTATGCAGACTATTGCACATATTTGTAAGGTAAAATTACTGTAATAGTATAAAATGTTACAGAGTGATGTATTTTCTTTCCTTTGTGACTGGCATCATAATCATACATTGTTTTCTTTATGCAGGCTCCATGAGTGATGGTGGAATATTTGCGGAATCTACATTTGCCAAGGCACTGATTACAGATGGTGTTCCCCTTCCTGAAGGTTGCCTTCCCAATACTGAAATAGTTGCTCCATACTGGTTTGTGGCTGATGAAGCCTTTCCGCTGAAGCCATATATTATGCGGCCATATGCAGGACGTGACCTTGAAGACTTCAAAAAAGTGTTCAATTACCGTCTGTCTCGAGCAAGGCGTACAATAGAGAACACTTTTGGTATTCGTTTAGCTCGCTGGCGGCTATTTCAAGCAAAAGTTTCAGGGTCACCAAAAACTGTGGAACATTACGTGCTTGCAGCTGTGGCACTGCATAACTTTGTTATGTCCACTTCTCAACCAGACTCTCAAAAATAATGTCCGGAATCGCTGGTTGATCATGAGGAAAATGGGGTACTGATTCATGGGGAGTGGCAAAGCATTGTTGGGCACCTGCCGCACACAAAATTGGGGCGAATAGGTGCCAACAATTCTGCTAGGATGACATCTGCACTGCGCAACATACTAGCTGAGTATTTCATGGATGAGGGTAAAATTCCTTGGCAGAATGATACAATCAATCGAGGGTGGGCAATGGAATGATGTTACTGTATGCAACAATCATGCTGAGCAATGTACGTTTGTGAAGTTTCTTCAATTTTGACGATAGGTACAGTAAAACGGGGTGAAGAGGATCACAATGGGGTGAATGGGATAAAAATTTGAAACAAATTTCTCGCCAACTTATCTGTTTAAAAGTAACATTCCAATCAAAATAATTGTCAACAGCATTATTTTGCCTATCATGGAAAGAAAAGTTTCTCAAGAAAATATTGCACTGATAATTTGGTTCTAAACCTTTTCATCCTATTCACCCCGTTTTACAGTACCACAAACTTTCATAAGAACAATGCTACGCTGACAATGTATAATAGGATATCGGTTTAAATTCTTGACGTTGACAGTGTGGTTTTATTAGGACCATTTTCAAGAACAGTAGCTTTTCAAGCATTAACATAATTTTAAAAAATGTTCCTTTGAACACGGTACATGCATGAAAACATAATTATTAATTTTAATGGTTTCCTAGTTTTAAAAATTTACTAACGTAATCCAACTTTTCTTAAAATTCAGAAACCAAAAAGACTACTTGCATCGAAAATGATTCATTAAAACAACTAAGGCAAAACTAGCAATTGTTAGTACTGCACTACTGTAATGCAGTGTCAAAACCCAACCAGATACGACCTAATTGAGTTGTGGAAAATGAAATCAGGATAACTGGCATTTAGTTTGTATTTTTATTTTAAAGTAGTAACTTTAATGTAATGAATTTAAATTGTTTGATCAACTGCATGAACTTACTTATGACATGTTCCTAATAATTGTTAAATTGTTTCACATAGTGGTGCTATATAAATTATTGTAGTTTTATTTAGTGACATCTAGCCTGTCTGTTCTACGAGTTATCGTTTGGATTGTAGATGAAGAAAATCAGCTGAATATTGATGCCTCAAATATGCTATGATACTTAGTAGAAGATCTAGGTACAAAAGACAGTAAATTAGCTCTGTTTAATGATATGATTACAAACTTATTAGATAAACATGCACCAAGAAGGAATTTTAGTGTGACCAGAGCACAGGCTCCCTGTATGAACTCCCACATAAAATAGCTATTGCAAAGCCGCGACTATTCCTACAGCAGATTTAATCGGGAATCAAAATTAAATACACAAAGGACAGAAAGTACTTTTCAAAAATACAAACGTTTGCACAACCTTTGTACTCAAACAATCAGGAAAGCCAAAATGATCTGTACATTAGGTTTTGAGAAAGATTGATTATCGCAGAGATGCTTTGGAATTGGGGTAGGTAAATCCTGCAAGGAAGCAGAGCTTTCTGCATTTAACGTAAACGATCTTAGCGCTGAGTTTTGCAGTTGCCTGAGTGTTCAAACAATCATGCAAATATGCTCTCGTCAGTCCACTACCTAAAAATTACACCCATAGAATTTTAATGACTTTAGGTCAGTATTTGACCAGCACTGTCTAAGGCATTAGAGTACATTGACCATGAACAAATATACTGTTACTGTATGCACATATAAACAAATGTAATGTGTTAATGGAATTTCAGTCTAGTTTTCGGAGACAACATAGTACGACTACTGCATTTTTAAATGTTACTGATGATTTGACTTGCTATAGACCAACATCAGTTAACACTGCTTACATTGTTAGACTTTACAAAGGCGTTTAACACTGCAAATCATGAAATATTTTTGGTGAAATCGCTTGATAATTTCAATTTTTCTCAGAATTTCCAGCTTTGGATTAAATCCTACGCAATCGTTATCAGTGTGTTAAGGCTGGGAATGAAATTTCTGAATCTGCCGCAATCAAATCTAGAGTCACTCAAAGCTCTGTGCTAGGACCATTATTATTTTCCTTGGATATTAATGATCTTGACTCATCACTTTCTTTTTCTTATTGTTAATATCACCTTTATGAAGATGACCTACACATATACAGGCTGTTACAAAAAGGTACGGGCAAACTTTCAGGAAACATCGTCAAAAGTATGCAACGTAAGTAGGGCAGTTGAGCATCTGAATCGTGATCTATCAATGATACAATAATTGTGCACCGCAAATTGGTTGACGATAAATGCTAATAAATCACAGGCTATTTAAATAGGTAAACATTTGTATTTACATTTTCAGTTAACGATATATAAACACAATCTTCAAACTAAGTGCGCAGATTCAAAAATGTAAGGTATATTTACCGGCCTATAAAGCACAAAGTTTTGCTTAGTCATTTGGTGTTTCCGTAGCCTAAGCTTTGAATGAGCTCCCAGCATAAGAACCATAAGGTCTGCATCGGGCTTCAAAAACCATTTTTAAAAGAAATTATTTTTCAGGCAACAGCCGTAACTCGAAAATTCAATTGTTTCCCAAACTAAGTTTTCTAGCATTTTTAAAATATTAGTAATAAATAGTTTTATTTTACATTAATCATGTTATTTTATTTTAAAACAGAATTTGTTACTTCAGAATGTTTGGACTGTACCATGTTTTGTTATTAGAATATAAGTGATATTTTATGTAAAGTTGATATTTTTGGTGAAACAATTTTTTTTTCTAAAAAAAATTAACTTGGCTGCATTTGTAAAAGCAAGTTTCATCATTTTACAATTGTTGATATTTTAAAATTTTTAATAACTTTATAACATGTAATAGGCATGGTTAAATGTAAGAAAAAGCATACACCTTCATTTCGCCAATTAAAACCTAAGATGTAAGTAAAATAATGAAAATGTATCTGTATAATATTGACTCTTAATTATTTTTATTTATTTACAGCCTCTTTCATATGAGCACTAGAAGCATTCAAAGATTAATAATACATTATTTGTGTTTGTTTGACTCAAGGATAATGTAATAAGAACATTTAAACATATTTTAATCTGAAATAATACCATTATTAAATTGTTTTATTGGTAATACCATTTCAGACACGTGTTCTAGTGTCTGTGTAAAATTACTGAAGCAATTGGTGTACATTAACAAAATTACTGAAAACCCTGTAACTTTATAAATAATTGAATGTTTGAAGTTACTGTCAACTATGGTTACCTGGAACTGTTTTCTTGAAATTATCATTCTGTATATTTTCAGTCCTGACTGAACAAGTCAAGCTGATTTGAAATATATATTTCTTCTTAAAGTCACGGCTGCTGTGTTGGAATAAAAGTTACAGAAAAAATTGTCCCACATTTTCCTGCTGTACCAAACAAACCCAGTTGACAGTTCTAGTTTCTCAGTGTATCACAGAAACTTAAAATGTTTGATTAACCTTAGTTATAATATGTGTAATTTTTTTATTATTTATGGATAAGGGTATATGAACAAAGTTACCTAAACAAACATACCTACTAACAAATGAAATCAACAATGCATAAAAAAGTCTACAATGCTGTATAAATGTGTAAAAATTGAATCAGGTAAATAATTAAAACAATTATACGAAGAAATGACAGAGATAAATCACGACATGTACACAATACGCAACATGAAATATATTATTTAATGTAGCAAACTATATCAACATCCAAGCAATCAATTAATTTTGTGTCTTTAAAATAATGCAGTAAAGTGGTGCGATTAGGGGCAAAATTAGTAACAAATTCCTAGGTTAGACGTTTCTCTGAAATAAAATTATACTCTAATAAAATTACTATTTGTAAAAGTTATTAACTCGACACTCAAACAAAAACGATACCTTTTTTTTTTTAATAAACAGTACGCTGAAACTGTTAAGTTTTGTTCCCTATCCATCCCATTTTACAGTACCGTAGATAACTCCATGTATTTTATCCCAACTAATAAAATGGGGGAAAAAAGAATAAAGAAGGTATTTTTTTATGAAGAACTTGCCATTATTTCCAATAGCACATCGAATTTCATAAAAGTTCAATAAGCCTGCAATCCCATAACTTTCATACTAACACAATTAATTATGCTATAAATACAGAAATTACCCCTTGTAGAATGAACCACTAACGTGTGTAAGAAAGGTGATACAACAAAACTTGAAAATTACAGACCAATCAGTAGTGAAAGTTTTCTCAAATATACAGTAAAGGATTACATAACTGGTGCACAAAATGCATTGTGAAATGGTAAACCACAATTCGGTTTCCAAAATACAAATAGACAACGTAATATTATTAGGAAAAAAATAGAAACACAAGGCGTAAGAGCAATACCCCTCAATTATTAAAATCATTTTTGAATAACACATGGAAAACAATACAGATGAAAAGTTACCACAGAAGATATTTTTCAAAATGATGGTCAAATAGAGGAGTACGTTAAGATAATATATTGGGACCTCTATTATTACTTATTTATAGGAATGACTTACTGTTAGCATAAGAAATGTAAAATAGTGCTTTCTGCTAATTATAAGACTAATTTTATATGGGAAGGTATTAAAATGGGCTTAAATAAGTGCCTAAAAGAAACTCTCACAGAACTGAACAACAGTTTCTTACAATAAGTTGAAAATTAATGTTTTTTTTTAAATTAAATTAAATAAGTCAAGAACCAATTTGTCTCTGAAAATAATGCAAATAAATTATCCATGTTTGTACATACATAGTAACTTAAATCGGTCAACTCATACTGATAATAGTCCTTAAGAAATTGTCATCCTCTCAGTATGTTATTTCACGCTGAAAGGAATTCATTGATCAAGAGACTTTAAAAATAAATATAATTTGCTTCATTCGATCAATAATGACTTACAAGCTGAAATATGGAGACACATCAGCAAATTGCAAAAACTGTTTTCTTGCAGAAAATAGTTATTTCAATAATTTCAGAGGTACATGAAGACCCAGTTGAACAATATTGTTAAAATATGTATATGTACATCCTGTGTTTTCACAGTCAATATTGTCATAGGCTTTCAATATTTATAAAAACGAATCAAGTCATATGTACATTTAATAATGAGCTTCACAATTACAAAACAAGAAATTCATAATACATAACAATCAGATGGCATAACACAAAACAAAAAAAAAAAAATTAATACTCAAAAGTTCTGTTGTCTTTCAGCGGTAATAATTAGAGACAAGTGATAAAATTTCAGTCTCGCACTGCATCAATTGCTCTTGAGGGATGTCCTCAAGAAGCGATGCCAGATACTTTGAAAAGTTATGGATTCGCCTGCTCTTTGGGTTTAAGGCCTCGCTAACTTGTGACTGCTGTTGAATGGTAGTGGCAACTGCAGTAAAGGAGTCAATCCCACGCACAAATACTTCATTGAAGCCATTGGGCCGTTGCTTTGATGCATCGGGTGGAGGATTTACTCTCTTCTTTGAGCACTTTCCAATATTATTGGACGATGCCCATTGTGTAAGTGGGGAGCCATGGACAGAAGGTTGAGCTGCCATGGAAGGCGAAGGTGTCGAAAGTGGAACTGGAGTAGTAGATGGAGTTGTGAGAGGTGCAGTAGCAGAAGAAGGAAGAGGTGGGGAGATTGGAGGTGGTGATGCATCAGAACCACCAGATTCTGTGGTGCTCCTGTGCTCTGATGTAGTTGTGGTACTTCATCCCTGTGGAACAGACTCAGCCCACTCGTCATATGCCTCTTGAGACAAGATGGGCGTGTCCCAAACAGAAGTAGACTGTGTAGACTGAGTCTCTTCTTCAATTCTGAAGTTGTTTGGTGTTCTGAAACATACATTTGCAGAGAATAAAATACAATGTATCTGTAAATACTCATTTTCTATAATTAACTGTTTATAGATATTTGTTGTCAAATTAAAATTATGAAAAAAATGAGTCTAAATAGTGCAGTGTCCTATTTTAGAATTATTTAAGCCCACATGTTTTATAAGGTACTTAAAAGAAAACCCCTCTGTCAAATCAGTTTCATACCATCCTCCTCTCTCCCTTACAACAGAAAACATTGTCTAATTATTATTATTACTATGCAAGATATCTATATCATTGCATTCAAACTAACCTGAAACAACATAAAACAAAGCAAAACCTTATCAACAATAAGATTTACACTCTTTATCAATACGTTATCAACACAGTATAACAATAAGCATAATGTATATTAACACTATGAACATTATGCACGTATAAGATAATGAAATTTGCCAAATAACATTTCAAGTAACTAAGCCTTATACAGTACAAGGCTGCCTATTTTTTGACACTTCTCTTCACAGAAACATACCTGGCAGTTCTATTGTCTTGACCTTTAATTCATTCTGACATCTTGGAAAACCAGTACCTCTGTAACCATGTGAACACTATTCTCCGAAGAGAAATGTTCAAATCAGGCAAACCTATACTGTACAGACTATAACAATACTACACATAGGCCACTCTAGAAACATGAGAAGTACAGAAATTCAAAATCAAATTATTTTTTCTTACGGACATTTTGACAAATGTCCATACTAAGATGGAATAAAGTTCAGTGCAACAGTTTGCAATTCCAAACACCAGTTTAAACTCTACGTAAGTATTTCATCCAGGCGAGGAATTTCTAATCTCACAGCAAACGAATAGTAATCTAAAGCTTTTCTTGAATTGTGCTGTTCTAATGTTATTTTAGAAAATAACAAGAGAGTTGGTATGCTTGCCACAGGGTGGTAGTTCACTTGCAAGTATATTATTATTGTGTACATAGTACATTTAAGAAATAAATATTAAATTAAAAGGAATAATGTTTTGAATAGACTATAGGTACAATTATGATGCCAAGTACAGAATTCATTCTTACTTGTTCTTAACATTCCAGAATTGTGTATAAAACAACATCTTTCGGTATATGTCTGGATACTCAGATTCATCAATAATACCGCTGCCAGACTTTGTTTGCTCTTTTCTTCGACGGTGGTATCTCAAAAAATTTTCTCTCAGTTGCATCCATCTTTTCTTTGCCTCCTCACCTGGAAGTATGCAAAACAAAACATTGCACAAAACAGTCAATTTCCCAGCAAACTCTACAATAACCATCAAACCATTAAATATCCATTCATGTTGAAACAACAACGTCCAATAAAAAAATTTTTGTGACTATAAATCCTAAAACTCCGCATTTAAAATTCTGAATACTAACAGATTTATTTTCAATAGTAAGAACTAAACAGTTCTTTAGTAGGCCTACTGTCAGTACAGACTGTTTACATTCTCCATACACCTAATGTTATGTGGTACAAAATTTATTCAACACTTCTATTAATACTGGTGCTAACAAATTTATAATACCTTTTGCAAGTTATTTGGTTACAAAGAAAACATATGCATATACATACAATTTCAAAACAAATATTTTACACTGGGTAGATTTGAAATAAGTTACACATGTCCGTAAACGATACATTGGATGACATTTCTTGAATATTTTTTTGTCGAAATATGTAATACCAGGTTGCGGTAGAAATGTTACCTTAAATGTTCATTGAAAGCCTAACGTAATAACGGTTTACTAAAAATATTTTGTAGACCTACTGTGAAATGGGGTGAACAGAAACACAATTTTTAAGCAAAATTTTCGGTATAAATTATGTTTTTAAAGCTGTGTATTTAGATAGTAAAGTTTTATTATAATACAATTATTTTTAAGCAAAATGTATGTACAAAAGGTTTAAGCTAGGAATTTTTTATTTAATTTTGTTTCTATTTACAAAATCAGTCTAGACCAAATAAAAAAAAAATTTGGTTGCTCAGTTGCAAGTTAAATTATTACTACTACTATTACAGTTAGCATAACAGTTGGCATGTTTGCAAATGTTGTTATGCAACTAGCAAAACAGGTTCACAATTTAATTTAATTTATATTTATTTATAAAGCAGTCTCCTATGAACATAATTTTTCGTGGTGGGAAACGATATAATTTGCAATTTGCTTTTTTAACAGATTTTTATTATTCTCTTAAGTCTAAATATATACAGAATGCAGAATTTTCTTACCTGATTCTCCAACCAGTTCGCTCACCGATGCCCAAGCATTTTCTTTCATTTTATTATCTTTGTATTGTCTGTCTTTAATGCTATACAAATACGGCCTAAGTCGCACTGCATCAACTAATACATCATCAATTTCATCGACGCTAGTTAATGACATCGTACGAACTAAAATAATTTCCTGGCGCTGCATGCACTTGCTGCTAAATTTCCACGTTTGTTTGGTTTTGATTAAATGTACATTTTCGCGGGTAAAAGTGCACAAAGATTCTCGTTGGTCCACCAACTTTGTGACGTCAGATGCTGATGATGCTGTCAGACGAGTCCGTCAGCCAAAGTTCGGAGTTGGTGAGCTTTCGGGGCGGACAGGTCTGCAACACGCATCTGCATGATCAACCTTTGACGTCATAGGTCACGTGAACAATTCAACCAATCAGAAGCCATATCGGCGTCTGCACCAACAGCACGGCCTGCACGGACAGACAGGTCTGCATAATTGTGGCAGAGCCTTAACTTTATATGAATCACAAACAAAAATACGGCATGGCCTACGACACGACGTATTTTATTAATATTAAATATAAACACAACCCGCCTAAGACTACACGACAAAATTGTACTTACCTTTACTTTTACTTTTAGAACTTTGTGTGCTTTCGAAATACTCATTAAAAACGTATTTTAACGCTTTCGTCTTTAGTGAAAATATCAACACGTGGTCATGGCGTACGCGAAAACATAACCTTGAAGAACAAACATGTAGATAGACAAAAGAAAACTCGCCGTTTACAATGCAGCCAAACACGCATCTTTATAACTAGAAGTAACTGTGTGTAAAAATTTAATATTATAATATTTCTATTGATTAGTCTAAACAGGAAGATACCGACTGTCAAAATTCCCACTAGCAAGAAGCAGAAATAGATACTCCTCCGTTGGTATTACAGGAATTTATTTATTTTTTTGTTTTTAGCTTTCCTTTAATATGCGTTGGCACCTCGGACCCTAGCCGAAGATACACGAACTTACCCGAAGCATGCGCTGAGAGAGAGAGAGAGAGAGAGAGAGAGAGAGAGAGAGAATGCTATATTTCTCTCTGTCTGCGCTTCTTTACAGAGTTATTCCACGAAGAATCCGTTATTTAAAATTATTGATGCCTCTTCGTTAATTTAAGTCGCGTTCTTCGTTAAATTCTCTGTAAATGTACTGTTTTTTTCTAACAGTGTAGTTACTTTAATATTATAAAATTGAGTTAATTTGCAACAGGCTTAGTTATAGTGCCAGAATGTTTAGTAGAGTATAAGTTAGAGCACGAATGAGCATTAAGCATTGCACTTCCTAGTGAAAACAATTGAAGGTATTTAAGAAAAACTTTGCATGCAGCTACTCAAGCTGAAGTACCTGTGAGTCTTGAAAATAGATAGTTCGATTATAATGTCGAATATAATTATTATGTGTAATGTAGCAAGATAAACAGGAACTTGCACAGACCGCACAGTTCGTGGTGGGATGCACACTGTCACAGGACTAGCGCTAGGAGAAGTAGACGGAATCATGTATTTCTTGATGTGGGCGCATGAGTGGCACTCCACCGCGTCATGTCGGAACCAGAATTATGTGGTAAAACTAAGTACACTTGCATGAAATCGTTTATAATGCGCGACATTTCTTAAAAATGCACTGAACTAAGCGCAATAGTTATAAACAAAGCTGGAGTTGAGACTAAAACTGCAGAGTTGTAGTACTTCCATTCAATTAACAATTCAGTAAGCATAAACCAAGAGCAGCAAAGTAGAATCACAAGGTAGCTTGTCCTAAATGTCCCGTAACATACTTAAAATAAAAAGATTGATTAAGTGTGTGTAGATCCAGAAG
>PNEQ01049674.1:0-18927 GCA_003012365.1 Medauroidea extradentata
TGTATCATGGCGCCGCACATAAAAATTAAATACACGTATTTATTAACATAATCGCCGCATGTTTTCACCAAAAATTTTGGCACAAAATATGGGGTGCAGCCATATGAAGGGTTTTAAAAATTTTCCTTTTTTATTTATTTTGGCATAAAATAAAACACAAATTTACGTATATTTGCTTGTATATAGCATGACCTTTTCTACAAAAATAAAGGGAAAGATTTGTAGGTTTAAATTAAGCATGAAAAAGATTAGGGAATCTCGTTAATCCATTCATGTGCGTCGCTAATTTTTGTGTCAATTGTTGCTAAACACAGATGTTAGAAATATCCGTGAATATCTAACATTACCAGTCTGTCCGTTTTAAGCTTTAAATATCCGTTAAAACGGATAAAATCCGTTAAAAAGGCAGGCCTGGTGTATCATATACACACATACTTGTCATCCTGAAGATTAACAGCTGCATATGCCAATTATCATAATAACTAGACATTAAACCTGTGTTGTTTGCTTTGTTGGTGTCTGGTTTTTTTTCCTTTTCTTTTTATCTGTTTGTCCTATTTATTTGACCTGATTCCATTTATGGAATTTAATGTTTTTGTATATATCCTATTGACTAAAGCATACACTGTTTATTTATGTTTTTCCATTATCTTTTGACAGTGATCTATATATCGCAATGGAGTATGTCCAAGAAACTAAATCCAGTTATCATGGTCTGACACATTCATTTTTTGTTGTACCGTAATGGTTATTTTCTAGCACATTTTATATGAGAGAGAGAGTGTTGTGTCGTCAGAGCCTACCAAGTACACGAGCTGTCCACTGGGGCTGCCTGGAGGCAGTGCTGCGCCACTGCTCGGCACACAACAAGGACCTGACGTGCAGCCTGGTGACGCAGCCATGGCACCACAAGCTGGTGCAGTTTGCTATCCTGTCTTCTCCTGATGCTGTTCCCCATGTGCTGAAGTTCTGCCTGCACTGGCTCAGCTGCTACCAACAACACGTACTGCCCGCCAGTGGAGCTCTGGCCCTAGCCAAACAGAGGAGGTACTCCCTCGCACTCAGGGGCAGCCTGCTTGCCAAGTCCTTACTCCACATCTCCACCTGTATCCAGGATCACCTCGAAGATGCTCCTGTCGGTTTGCTCCAACTTGTGCAAGAACTTAGAGATATGGTAAGTATTATGTTTACTGCTATTTTGCCCTTAAGTAACTGTATGTGATATACATCTGCTTTATACTGATAGTTACATATCTAACCATCATATTTTCTCTCCCAATTCTTACTTACTTAAATACAAGAACTGCACATGGTTTCTGAGATAACTGTCATTTCATGGTGTATGTTTCTCATGTACACAATGTTGCGGTGTGTAAGATACAGCATGTGTGGAAGATTGTTTTGGAACCTCCTCTGCCCTGAAACATGTGTAGTTACAAATACAGTACTTACAGATGATACTTGGAAATAGGTACACACACATACAAAGGGAAGACACACATTTTTCTGCGGAAGTGCAGGCACGACACTTTGCCAGTATCAAACTGGCTTCCTCGGGGAGGAGGGGGGGGGGCAAAACATGGCACACTGCCGTCCAGTCGGATAATCATGTTTGTTGTAGCTGCCTTGGATGGGATATGTGTGGTTTGTCAGTCTGCTGTTGAAGTAGGTAGACAGCTGATGAATGGCACAGGAACCACAGTGAGAACTATTGCAAAGGGGTTGACTGTTTTGCTGGAGGTTGCGGTTGGTGGGAGTTTCGGACGGACTAGGTAGTTAATTGCGGAGATTGGGTGGCCTTTTGAAAACCAACCTGGGAGGTTTGGAAAACAGGTCCTGTGTCTGTGGTGAGGCAGATAGGATTTTGTGTCTAGAGTTCAGTATAATCTTGAGTTTCTTTAAGCCTTTGTGGTAAGGGACAACCAGGGGGATGTCTGAAATAATGGTTTTGGTTTGTGTGTCTGTGTTTGTTATGGTATGTTGGCTCTGTTGATGAACAAATGGTTTGGAATAACCTCTGCTGATGGCTGGTCACATTGTTTATATAGAAACTAATTCACAGATAGTGCTTCGCATCTCTGTTAGAATGTGCTGCAGTGCAGCGTGCTCTATTCTATTACTGATAGAATGCAGTGGTGTACAACGTAATTATTTTCTCTCGTGCCCTGTGATAAAACCAGTGTATTTATGAAAAAAAAAAATTGTAGTTAATAGTTATATGACTTATACAGACTTTTTACAACGAATTTACTAGCATAAATGTAAATAATTTGTTTCTCTAATGCTAAAAACATGCTCAAGTGCAAAGTATTTTTAGCGAACAACCAAATCAGTTTTTTTACGAGCGAGGCTGCATACAAGCTACAATGGCCGCCTCCACATGTATTTAATTATTATTTTAGCAATATCTCTCAAACTTTTAATTCAGTTTTCATTGTCCTTTTTTCCCCCCATACGAATTTCTTGAATTTTGTTAGTGGAACAGGTGGGAGAGAGACGGAAAGACTGATGGCTTGGCTGTGTTAGTACACTTCTCACGTGTTGATAGCGCGCTGGCAGCCTAACTCACCATGCGCACGCTCGATGACCATTTCACTGGAAGTTTTTTAAATTTTTTCTCCTATTATTTTTCTTTCTTTCATGGCTGTGGCTTACCTGTTGACGGTAAATGTGTTTTGTTACTATTTTGAGCTATCAGACTTGTTTAAAATTATCTTAAATTCCGATGAAACATTCTCGAGAAGTTAACTTCGGGGCGGGGGGGGGACGTGAAAAAGCATTAAGTAATCAGGGTTCTACTGTACTCGCAAACCATACAGTATTCCTAGCCATTGAGAAAAACCTTCACAATGACACCATCTACACACCTCTGTGCACACCAAGCCCACAAAAAACATGCAGTACCTCCGTTTCAACAACTACCATCCACAGTCAATTGCACTACCAGAGCCAAACATATATGTTTCACTCTCAGCGACCTCAACAAACAGGGAACAAACAGCCAAAGCCTACATCGACAGAGGGTACCCTAAAAATCTAGTTCATAACCAAATCTGCCAAGCAGTTTATAACACAGAAACAAGGCCACAAACACAGCTATAACCCTGACTGTCCTATATTGTAAAAACTTGAACAAACTTAAAATTCTCCTCAATTCTGGTTACAAAATCCTAGTTTCTTCACCACAAACAAAAATACTTGCTCTCTAAACCTCCCAGGTTAATATTCAGATGCCCACCCAACTTCCACAATAAACTGCTACATCCTAAACTTCAGCCAACTACATTTGACACCACTACTCTGGATTCTGGATAAAGCTGGACTTTTTTTTTTTACAGTTCTACGTTTGTGCACAAGTGTTCATCCATGAAAATAATTTTGACGTATTCATTCATCAACATGTGATTTTAACAGCTGTCCAAGTTTTGTTTACATTCCATTACCTGTTAAAAGGGACTTGTGGAGCAAAATGTTTTATGTCAATGTTTACACTTGTATCAGTTTTAAACAGAAATGAGATCTGTTTTACATGAAATTTTAAGTGCATGTTTGCTTAATACATGTTATTTACACCTTTATTAAATTATTATAGTCATGCTTAAAGAAAATACACTAAACCTATATTTGGCAAAATTATTTTACTAAACAATAGGTAATGAAAATAAAAATTTTGCCATAAAGAAGCCTAAGCCAATTCCCCAGGTTTATACAAAAAAAAATTAAGTAAACTGTACTTACTTTAGGACTGTATTCCGCTCGATGCCAATAATGTCTGCAGTCTTTTGGCTACCATTTTGCCCCTCAGTATTTTCTCACAAATATTTTGCAAAACATGCAGATTGTCATGGTGATGCTGTCTATTCGTTGCATGGTTAATTTTCATCATTTTTCAGTGACTACAGTCACGCGGCTTGCAGGAACAATCAGAACAACGGCGAAAAGACGTGATTTTTACTGTACTAATTTTGTTTGGATTGTCATGGTGTCGGAGTTCGTAGACGTTTGGTTAGACTGCAGTTTAGTAGGACCTATTATATAACCTGAGGAAACTGACACTTAAGTAACATCACATTTGCCATTTATAAATCTGTAAATGAGATACAAACAAGTCATAGTATTTCTTGAAATATGTATAAGCAATTGTTTAAACCAGTGTCTCAAATCCCATATGGCTTTGTTTACTTTCATGTACGCCCCGCAAATTGGTACAATAACAATGGTTAAAAAACTCAATTACGGTACTATGTTGCTTCTTATAGAGTTTTTATCTGATGTTGAGCCTCGAATTGACATGTTTACCATTTTTAAATAAAACTAATTACAGTATCTCAAGCACTACAAGTGGTTATATGAGCTAATGTATCTAATCCATGTGGTATTGTTTATATTCCTATATGCCCCGAAAGCTGAACTGGAAGGAAAACATGTCCTGTTACCTGGTTGCGTTGCATGAACTTTGGCAACCATATTAGCTACATGATGCTATTCTTCAACAAATGTGAACTTTAAAAAGCCTTATAAATACAAATTTTATAGCTTAAAGCACTTAATATGTTGTAAAATAATGATGTTATACATAGGTTAGTATATACTGTATTTACATTATATAAATACGTAATACATTCAATACTATCATATGTCTTCTTACCAATCGTACAACACTGTAGCTATAAGTAAGGGCTTTGGCATTCTCAATATTTAGGACCATTACATTGGTTGCATTTGCTGTCAAAATAGTACAACTTTATCCTCAATCCAGAGCACTCTGGCACCAACAGGATCCCACCCCTGCAATAAATCACACTGTGGTTCTTGTGCCATCCATCAACCTTTCACTTCTTTCAACAGCAGACTTATCACATATATCTCATACAAAGCAGTTACAATTGTGCAACATTAAACCTCATTATATCAGCTACAGTACAAACAGTGCAACACACGATACATAGACCTCACCACCAAAACACTCGAAGATAGAACAGTCATAGAGCAGACACAAAAACAAGCCATTGCTAATAAAGTTGACTTGCTTGAGAAACCAGCACATGCTGCATCACACAAACAAAAGTTAGTCTTTCTACAGCACCAAAGTGGTGAAAGCCATGGTTAATTCAAACAATAGCTTAGAACTCGGGTACTGGGGACTAGCTCATGAGTACATAACCAAATGCTAGCAACGTCCAGGTCTCAATGTCAGATGATCACATAATACCAGTGAATCTTCCCACTGCACCCTTGTTAGCTTTCTGGCTGCTCAAGTAACCAAACATGCTTCCACTGCAGCTATTAGTGTACCTTAGCTTCCACCAGATGAAGCTGGCCTGAAACGTGCTTCACTCGCGCAACAAAACATACACATTCTTACGTTTGTTTCTTTCATAAAGAGAGTACAGTCGAATCCCGTTACTACGAGAGTTCATAATAGCACGAAAATTGTCGTAGTTATAAGTTGTAAGAACCGAATGTTAACAGAAACAAGCAAGCTTTTAGTACTTACAGAGTAGTACTTGTTGATAGAACACACACAAGAAAGGACGAACCCATTTTCCGCGGAAGTGCAGAGGCTTGCAAGCTCTGTAAGTACTTGTGCACCTTATTGTATTATTATTATTATTATGTAATTAGCAAGCCTAGTGGCCTCTTCCCACCAAAGAAAGCTTTTAGGTTATTGACATTAGGAATAATAACAGTACAGTTTCTCTACTAAAACAAACTGCCAAAAACGAGAAGGCATGTTTTATTAGGCATTATAATATACAATAAATTATTTATTCCATAATATCCACTAGTTTTTTATGTTCTCATTTTCACTCACTACAACACGGAAAAACGTAAGGTAAACAAAACAAAAAAAGCAGTCTGTCTTGCAAGGCGGCAACTAACAACACTGCTAGCTTACTTCTGATTGGACAAACAAAAGGAGGAGCGGCTGTTCCATATTACCCACGCTGTGAAATATTCAAAGCGAAAACAATTATGTATGATTTTAGTACATGATCCCAACTGAGTACAGTTTATTTATCTATTCCTACATAAATTCCCCCAAAATATAAACCTATCGTTAAGAAATCAAAACACGTAAGTATAAAAAATGACATGATGTTTATGAACTTATTCTGGTTAAGCTGGGTAGTGTAAAACTTCAAATACAGGCGTTCAAAAAGTGATCCAAATGAAGTTTGCTTGCATTCGTTGCCGTGATCGGACCAACCAAACGTCTTCAAGAAACATCTCCAGCAGGCTAAGTTTCGTAAACATAACTTCGTGCAGTGTAACATACACAATACATAAATAAAATATAGTGAGTTTGAAACTGATTCTGCAGTCCTGTTTGTTATCATAATTAAAACAAGATGCATGCAAGCAATGCTGTGCACTCAATGGGCCACATTCCTTTTCGTGCTGTACCAAGATGGCATCCATAACAATCGAGGCAGAGCGTTGCTAGATGCAACTGAATTTCCACTATTGCCGTACCTCACGCTGTGCACGATACACCGATAAATGGTGATTCTCATGTGATCTTGTATTTATTGTGTTTACTTATAATTTAAAAAAAAATTGGTGCGGTTATGTTGCTTGTGAATCTCTCGTATCTATGAAAGTGCTTGTAGCGATACCACTCATAATTACCGAACATTTTTATAACAAACTGCATATACAAACTGGCTGTGCACTTCAAAACACTTGTAACTACGAATCTCTCTTAGTAATGGGATTCAACTGTACTTAAAACACTCTTTTTTACCTATTTCATTAGTTAACCTAGCAGCCTAAGCCTTCTTCATTGAAAAGAAAATTTATAAAGATGCCCTTATATGCAATTATTTTATTTGGTATATGTCTGCCAATTCAAATAAGTACTTGTATTCTGATACTGAAAAAAAAAAATAAATAGACAAATGGTCTTTATACTAGCTTAAAATTGCATGTTGCATTGTGTATATGTTTTTTTTTTGCATCCCTGTAATGTCAAATATTTCTTTCTCCCCCCCCCTTTTTTTTACTCTCTCTCTGTCTCTCTCAAACGCTCCATATCCAGTTTTAGCTAATTATGTAATTGACGAAATTCTGGTTTATTTACTTTAAAGTCAAAACCGTATAATTTTTTGTTTTGGAAAAAAATCAGCTATGACTGCAAAAAACTATTTTAAACAAAACTGCCAAACAAATGTTTGATATCTGCTTTCATTTAAGCTTAAAAAAATAGTTATTGCAAAAACAGTAAAAACAAGACAGTATGGCCTTAATAAAGGCTGCTGCTTAAACTTTCTTGGCCACAGCAGTTTGCCACAACTCGTCTTTGCACAATAAGGTTGTGTTCGTAAACATTGTGCCAGCTGAATCCACTAAAAAATTACTAAGAACCGTTCAAATTCGCGTATTGTTCACATGAACGTCGGAGATAGTAAAAAGTTAATAAATAATTTTAGATTATATTTTTTTTTACAGGTTACTCATATGGAGAAAATCATGTAATGTTGCAAAGATCAAATTACATTGTAAAGAAACTCAAGAAAACAAGATGCTCTACAACATACAATTATGTTATCAGTGAAATATAGTAATGTATGTGTACATTTGCATCGAGTGCCTATCACAGTAGTTAACATTTTATGAAATATATTATCATAGCACACAGCAAAAATCATTCAAAATATAAATAAATTAATATTGTATCTAATCGCGAAAATAATGTAGTTAATGTTTTACCACGAGGAAGACTGTCAAGAATTATTGTTAGAGGATGTTCAAAGGTTATGTTGAAAGTGTATGGTGCAGATTGAAAAATGTTAACGTAGAAAACATTCTGTTCAACTACAAATACCCCCATTTATGCTCAATCATTTTTAAATGTCACTAAACAATTTCTTCTTCTTCAAATACAAAAGTTGAGTAACCAGAGGGGTGAAGTCTTTAAGTATTTCAAAGTAATTTCAACAAATGCATTTGTTACTGACAGAAATTGCAATGTCTTTTGTTTTGTACAACAAGACCCTGATTTAGCAAAATTTCTCTGCTCCCGTAAGTCTATACTCTAAATAGATGTTTTGTTATTTCCACCATTATTTTTTAATTCCAAAAACAAAAATGTTATTAATTATTGTTTTCTCATGTTTTAATGTTTCTTTACAATTAAAAGTTATTTAAAATATGTTTGTTGTAATGCAATAATATAGTGTTATAGTTGCCATCGGTTCATTGATAAGTCATAGCTGTGAATTAAGAAAATATGGTGAAAAAAACTTTGGCTGCCACACCTGAGAAGTGTGCACTTGGTGAGTTAGACCATGTGTAATGATTAGTGCCACCTTCTATTTCCCGCTCTTCCAACAAAATATAAAAATTCTCATGAAAAATACAAAGAAAATCTCAAGAAAACTAGATAAATATAAAGTTTGCAAGACCTAAAAGGGAAAACAAATGTATTAATTTTAGATTAGTAAGTTGACATCACGCTTGTCTTAATTCTGAATAATTCTAAAAAGATTACGTATTAAAATAGTCAGCTCTCTGTTTTATGACCCCGGGAGTAATGACCCTTTTTACACAAACTTTGTAATATTGAAAATAATTTTCTTGAAAAAAATAATATTTAAATTTGAAGGAAACAGCAGATAAATTGTTGCATTTATTATAGCTGCAAATGGTTGCAGTTCTTTTCTAGAAACCTGTACTGCTGCATGCTGTGTGTGTGTGTGTGTTCTAAAAATATATGTTGCTGCCCCTTTCTCTTGCGCGACGCGCCAGCCGGCGCCCTGCCAGCCTCTTCCCATCCGCCGGTCTATCACTCCAATAAAGGCGGTTCGCTCACCCTTTTTTTCATCACATGCACACAGTTACTTTTTTGCCACTGATTTCTCGCGCCCTTGGATACGGTAGTCTTTCTTTGTGCCTGCGACATTACGATTTTGTCCATGCTCTGTTTCGGGATTTTTCTTGGTTTTAAAATTTGTTGACCTATTTATTTTAATTCGGTAACGTTTTGGTTTGTGTTTTTGAACAATTTTAGATGACCTCACTATTTTTTATTATACAGTAGAACCCTGTTATAACGTTTTTCAAGGGACCTGTGAAAGAAAGTGTTATATGCAGGAAAATGTTATAAGGAGAAATCAATTTACACCAATAAATGGATATTACACATAAGTAATTTATGTACTACTGTACATAATGAGATTAAATGAGGCTATAGTTACAGTGCTATCAGAAACATGATGAATACATACATTGTGTGTATAATTGAGGCTTTCCCACTTGTCTTCTGTAGGTTCATAATCATCATATTCTGGATCACAGTCTTTAATATCACTGTAATGTACACTTGTGACTCTTTCCCAGACATAAATTTGTTTTTTACAATTGTTTTTAGTCCCCAGCTTAGTTAGTTTATCTATAATATTACAGTTAAGAAAAAATTTACCCTAGTTGTGGCTATTGTATGAGAAAAAAAGTGATGTTATATGCAGGAAAATGTTATAGGGTATGCGGGAATGTTATAAAAGGGTTCTTATTTGTATTTCAAACTTTTGGTTTCAACAAAATGACTGGAAAGAGAACATTCTTGACACTTATGAATTAGTACGAGATCATCCAGGAAGTGGACGAAAACAAGATAACCAAGACAGAAATTGTGCAGCAGCATGGCATTCCGAAGTCGTTTATAAACAATGATCAACTTTCTGTTTGTAATTGTTTACTATTGGTGAACAAATTGAAACCGAGTATAAAATCCCTCTCCATGCACATTAGTGAAATGTGTAAAAAAAACTTGTGCACAGAGTAGATTCATTACAGAAGCAGATTATTTTCACACGGCCGGCCGAGCTAGAGAAGTGTTGTTATCACGTCCCATCTGCTGAGCGAGTGTTAGTAGCTGCGATTAGGTAGTGGTCAAGTGGGGTACAAGTGACACTGGTTAGACATGTGTATGTTGTTTTTGAACTAAGCAACTTCCAGATGGGTCGTTGCGCACACAAATTATTATACACGTGTGTGTAGTCACTCGCTGCTGTAATGTAACCATAGACGAGGTCCCAGGAGGCAAAGGCTTTATCAAAACATATATTATGCCACCTAGAATTACCGTTGCTGGCAAAGTTTGTGCCTAATAATGTGTCAACGAAAAGTCTTATTTTATGTCAAGCAAACATACATTCATTGAGAATGTATGTGCCTACTGAAATAAATTAAATTACTATTTCAATCAGCAACATTGTGATAGTACCCTGTAAATAGTTTCGAAATGGTGACATTGCTGGCACTTAATTTACGTTGCCGGCGATATTTATGTTTCATTATCTCGAATTCATGCTTGGTGTTTAGCTACAGAAAGGTCGTATATGCACTTCCAGAGTAAGAATTTTTTGTGCAAATAGAGGTTTCTATACCAAAATATTACAGGATTTACTGTCATGACGTAGAACGAATTTAACGTTTAGTTACAGAATGTACAGAATAAATGCACTTATAAAATAAGAAAACTGCATTATTTTCGTTATGTACAGTTAAAAACTAACAAATTTAAAGAACAAAAATTTTTTACACCAGATGAGATTTGAACCCACAACCTTCGAATTACTGTGCCAATACCTTACCACTTTTTTTTTTTTTTTTCATTTTTTTGATAAAATGCTTGGTGCAGTGGCGATGCGGAAGCTTTCACATCATCACTGCACCAAACATTCTCCCCTTTAATGTGACTTAATTCGAGTGACCCCATTATTTTTCGTGAGACAATTTGTATAGTGACAATTTTTGGACCCAAATGGACAAACACAAATTTACACCCAGCCAGACCTGGGAATCGAACCCAGAACCCCCCACACCAAAGTCGGCCGCTCAACCAACTGACCCATGGGGGGTCAGGACCACTGAGCCACCGAGACTCTTACGTCTACGAGTGGATAAATACATATTTACACAAAATTGTAACGTCTTTTACGCAAATTGAATATTTACGGTTTAATGTTGCTTATAGCAATAATTCCCATCTTCTTAGGCCTGATAAAATATTATTGCTGTATTTAAATGTCTTACACGGTACAATAAACACGCAATACGAGTTTTTTGCTCGCAAAGTTTGAATTTGACCGTTTTAAATTAAGTAACTAGTGCTTATGACTAAATAAATTATCAATGTAGACTAATAATAAGTTATTTAGTGTAAAACATTCATTATATTCCATAAGCAGCATATATAGCACAGACGTCTTCTTATATTTTAATGGTCCGCCATGTTTATTTTAGACTTTGCCCATTGTTAAACCTACCCTTGGTCCGGACTAAAAATTAGACCGGACTAACGTACAACGATCCTCGGACTAGCGTTAGTCCGCGTCTATGAATAAGACAAAAAATAGTCCGACGATAATCCCGCACTAGTCCGGGTCAAAAACGACTATGAATAAGCCCCATTGTCTTCAGAAGCATGTAAATGACTCCAATAGCTCAAGTATGAATAGGCCTTCTACCAGTTTACCCTTTACATCTGCTTCTTCAAGCAACATCTGCTTCAAGTGCCTTAGGCGTACCATCTACAATACCAATTTACACTCCAAAATTCTGTAGAATTGACAGCATGTTTGAAAAACGTATGCCTTTGTCATCAACAAGTACTAGGTCAATTTATATTACAGAACTGATTGGGAAAATTATATGTACTGATTTACTGCCCTTCAGAATTGCAGAGGGTGAGGGTTTTTCAAACTTTATTTCATGCTTAGAGCAACAGTACACTACGCCCAACCAAACAACGTTATCCAGAACTGTTATTCCTGACTTATACGAAAGAGTAGGATCTGTAGTTCATGTGGTTTTGGAACCAGTAGAGCGTATTTCCATAACAACTGACATGTGGTCCACACATTCTAATGAAGATTTTTTGTGTCTGACCAATCACTATGTTGATGAAAGTTTCAAACCTCAAGTCATTGTGCCTTGACGTAGTTCCATTCCAACTTGTGCGACACACTGCAGAAAATATTGTTGAAGTGCTACAAGAATCTCTTCAGATGTGGAATATAAACAGCAGTAAAATACATGCTGTTATGACAGACAATGCTGCAAATGTAGTGAGTGCTGTTTCCTTGATTGGATTTAATCACATTCCTGCACAGCCCACACATTGCAGTTTGTTATTAGAGAAGCACCTTTCAGTCAACTAAACATTTCCGATATGTGTGGAAAAGCCAGATGAATTGTTGGTCACTTCAAGCACTCCATCAAAGCAAGTAAGTTACTCAAGAATTTTCAAGAAAGCAACAACTTGCCAACTCACAGGCTCATTAAAAATGAACCTACACATTGGGATAGTACATGTTTAAGGCTAAATCTCTGATAGAACTACGTCGTGCAGTCACCTGTCTTTTGCCTGAATTAAATAATCTGAATGTTGAGTTATCGTCTTCTGAATGGCGTCTAGCAGATTAAACAGTGAATACACTTAAGATTTGTCACCCAGCAACACTGAATATTACCAATGCTAACATCACAGTATCTGAAGTCATTCCCACAGTAAATGGCCTTAAAGCGCAACTTGTTAAGATGTCTGAAATTGAAAAGAACTCTGCCTCAAAGGCAATTCAAAAATACATGGTGCAATCACTCAATAATCGTTTTGAGGACTTGGAGAATACTATAACAATTTTTTCCATTGCAACCATCCTAGACCCAAGGTTTAAGAAAAAGTGTTTTTTCTTCAAATAAAAGTGCAAATAATGCAACTCGGCACTTACTGGAAGATATAGGATGCACAGCAATACCAGCACCAGGTGAATCTTCATGACACAACATCTCAGTGGAGTCAGCACTTCCAGATGAGCCACCCAATAAAAAAAGCAGTCATGTTATGTTCTCAATATATTCGAGCATAATTAATCTGACAGTAGCTTCATTACTAGAGTCAAGGTCACCTGAAATTGAACTGAAAATTTATTTAGCCAAGCCACTTAGTCCTATTTCTTCTGATCTACTTGCATATTGGAGCAAGTCACCATATTTAAGGTTACGCAGTGCTGCAAAAAATACCTTTCAGCACCTTCAGGTTCTGCTGAATCCGAGAGACTTTTTTTTAGCACTGCTGGTCTTGTTGGATCTAAGAAAAGAAGTTCTCTGAATCCTGGAAAGTTACGTCAACGTGTATTCTTGAACAAAAATTTAGTGCTCCCAGATCCAAAAGCAAATAATTAAAATAAAACAGTGAGTTTGGTGCAACATTTAGTTGACTGTGTATCACTATAGTTAATATAGTAAAGCCACATGGTCCTATTCAAAGGTGAAATATTGTGTTAATGATTGCAGAGATGTATATTTTTTCGTAACTGCTGTAAATAATTTTTTTTCCTAGCTAAAATAACATCGTGTTAAACAGTTAACTTGAATAATGATTTTGCACTTGACTCTCGTTCATTGCTTATTGCTTAACATTTGTATTAATTTTTGAAGAAGAATATTTTCTTTCTATTTTAAAACTGTTAAATACTGTTTCATTTATAAGCTATGATTAAGCTGTTGCTTAGTCTAACTTAAATAATTGTGTGATTATTCAAGTTATTGTGTACTACTTGTGTTTTTTTCATTGGTTAAATAAAACAAATAAAAAAATACTTAAAAAATTATAAATTTCATAATTATGTTTGGTATCAGTATCGAGTAGCTGCAGTATCTGCATGCTAATTATCTGTGCAGTTAAGTACCTGAGCAAGTTGGTATCGGCCCAGCCCTAAAAAATATTACTATTTCAATAAACTGTTACGATAGTCTTGCAAATAACTTCCAAAAACAGTCATTGCGGCCGCAGGAATAGATATTGCCGGCGACGTTTATGATTTATATTGAACTAAATAAAGGTCGTAGATCCACTTCAGTGGCATACTTTCAACAATAATGCGTTGGCTTTTCGAAATAAATGTGTATTGCTTTATTAAGACAGTTAAGTTTTGCACCAAAAAGGAGTGAATGATAAAAAATGGGAAATTTTGACATTCTAGAGCTCAGGAACTGCCGAAAATTGGTCAAAATTTTAATAAATACCCCACTGAAATAATGATCTTATTCCCGGGAACCATGAAGGGTCATTTTGTTAGAGATGGCTTGCTGACTCTGACTGTCAACAATGAGTTCAGGGTATCCTCTGTCAATAAATGCTCTGGCTACAGTAGAACCCTCTTATAGTGTTTCCACTTATAACATTTTCCTGGTTATAATGCTAATGTCATTTGGTCCATAAAACTGATTTGTAATAGGAAATTACCTTGTTATAATGTTTTCCCATCTATAATGTAAACATATTTTCGGTCCCTTGAGAAACGTTATAACAGGGTTCTACTGTATTTGGTTACTACTCTGTTTATTCAGATCGTCTTCAGCTGAACATATGTGTTTGGCTCCGGTTGCTTGGCTGTATGGCAGTAAAAGAGGTGGTAGCTGTCAAAATGAAGGTATTGAAGAGGCTTGGTAGATTTGGTGCAAAGGTCAGAAGGAGCATGCTCATAGTGCTCTCCTTGTAGCAAGCTCCTTTTTTTAGAGTTTTTTCGGTTTGCAGAGCTTAGCTCTTTTTATTTAATAGTTTTTGTTGGAGCTAAGCTCTTTTATTTGTAGCGCCAGCTCTAATGAGTGCGCTACTTTTAATGCTCCTCGACTGTGAGATGGTACGGTAAACAAACAACTCTCTTTTATCTTTACGGAACTCTGTCTCTCTTACACTAGGTTCCGTGCACCGACCACATACACGTCGCACTTATAGGCACTCTCTCTATCTTTCTCTCTCTATTTATGTTTACTTTTTAGCCCGCTGATTGCTCAGCTCTCATACACGCGCATATCCTCCTCCACCTCTACCCTTTATAGTTCTGACCATCACAACTTCGTGATACGTGTAGCATTTCTGTGTCTGCATCTTATTGAGAAGCTATGACAACGAAATCAGATCAACTCATCTTGCGTATAAAGCATTTTTCAAATGCTTAAATTTATCCGAGGCAGGAAATTATGTGGTCACTTGTAATTTGTGCATCAGAAAGACTTTATCAGTGTCTAAGAGCAGCCCAACGAATATGCTGAGACACATTGAGGTAAGTGTTTAAAGAACTGACATTCTTATTTGTCGTTTTTATTCAATTAGTTATAATACAGTGCTTATTAAAATTGTACGCTATTGTGTTGGTCGGATATACCATGATTGTGCAATAGATTCATTGTTGAAGATAGCAGCCCTTGCCTTGCGCGTGTGTGCCTTGCTATGCTGTGCCAGCGCTTCCAGCATGCCCCCCCCCCTCTTCCAGTAAGCCATTGAGATACCATCTCCCCTAAGATAACATGCTGTGACAGCAGCAAACTTGCCTTTTTTATCTCTCCTGGTGTGTTTGAGGGGGTGAGGGAAGAAGAAAAAGAATAACGCTCTTTTTTTTCTTCCTTCCTTTCCCATGAAAAGATAGCTGGTCACCAGCATTAAATATCTTTCCCGGGTTGGGGATGGGGAAGGGGGAGAAAGCTGAGAACAATGACGCCTTTTTATTTCTTTCTTCCCCATGGACCGATAGCTTATTATGAGACGTCAAAATTAACTATTAGGGACTTAGCAAGGCCTTGAAGTGGGCCTTGTGTGGTTAGGAATTGGTTTATCTGTTTGCGGAATTTGGAGGTAGGGTTTTCTTCGAGAAATTGATAGGTGGAAGGGTCATTTAGCTGTTTCTCTGCTTCTGTGATGTAGTCCGTCTTATTAAGGATGACTGCTGTGGATCCTTTATCTGCTAGTAAAATCATTATGTCCTGGTTGGGAAGTAAATTAGCAAATGAAGGATATGCTACATTTGCCAGTATGTAGGAGATAAATTGTTCCAGAGGGTGAGAAGGTGGCAGGGGAGAAAGTCCCAAGTGGAGGGAATCTATGGCTTTGTCATCATTCTGAGAAGTGGTGATATTGGTGAAGAAATGTTTGAGCCAGAGGTTGCATGTGTAACTAAGTACATCTTTCACTGTGGCTAAGTGATCAAACAGTCTAGAAGAGGCAAAAGCAAGGCCATTTTGAAGGATTTTGCATTCTTAGGGAGTGAAGTTATGGTTGGACAGGTTAGGAATCTGAGGTTTGGGTTCGCTTTTTTGATCAGAGGTGGGGATGTGTTTTTCAAGTTCATGCCAGTTGGGAGTGGTCCAGTTTTTAGTGCATGTGTGCACAATTTTTTATGCTTTTTTAGTTTCAGGTTCCAGAGTTCAATAGATATTTTGCATATGGTGCCTAAAATGTAGTTTGCTTGTGGCAGTAGGGGCGAGTTGGTAAGTGTTAAGTAATTTCATGTTGGTAAGCAGGGAAGTGAAATGGTAATTTGCTATGGATAGATATTGTGTTTGTAGTAGTTCAGTAAGGGAAAACGAGAGCTGCTTTGAAAGTTCAGTGGCTATGACCTGCAATGCCACCACAAGCCTGGGACCCGTTTAACTTGCTCTGCACTTGTGTTGCTCTGCGTTGGTGCAAATAGCAGGTGACAATATTTAATTGGGCCCTGGTGACAATAGATGTTGTTTCCTCGTACACCAATATCCCACGTTCATCTGGATTGTCTGCAATTGAATACTACCTGAACCAGAGTCCTCTCAACAGCAAGCCATCTACATCATTCTTGGTCGAACTAGCCAGATTCACACTGACCAACAATAACTTTAGATTTCAAGACCAACATTTCCTGTAGATTATGTGGACAGACATGAGCACCCGCATGGCCCCCTCATATGCTAAGCTATTATTCATTTGCAAATTAGAACAACATTTCCTGAACTACCAGCAAATGCAGACATACTTCTGGACCCGGTTAATTGACGAAATATTCATGGTCTAGACTTCCACAGAGGAATGTCTCATTGATTTTTTCAACAACCTGAAATCCCATAGTGCACTGAAATTAACTTGGAACTATTCAATCACACAGGCAATCTTTCTGTATGTTAAGCTAACTCTACAAAATGGCAAAATTGAAACTATTGTACACACCAAACCTACTAAGCCTCTTCAATACCTTCATTTTGACAGCTACCACTCCTTTTACTGCAAAAAATCACTTCCATACAGCCAAGCAACCAGAGCCAAACACATATGTTCAACCGAAGACAATCTGAATACACAGAGTAACCAAATAGCCAGAGCATTTATTGACAGAAGATACCACCCTAACCCCTTGTTCACAGTCAGATTCAGCAAGCCATCTCTTAACAAGAGACCCAAGACAGTAACACTGATGTCACTCTTGGCATTACCACAAAGACCTAGACAAACGTAAGACCATCCTCAACAGTGGCCACAAAATACTCTCTTCTTCACCGCTAACTCACAAGAACTAACCAAGACTTGTTTTGAGACGACCTCCAAATTGGTGTGCCTCAAACAACCACCCAGCCCTGTTTTCAGCACAATCAACACACCCAGATGTTCCCATCCCTGCAATAGCCCTCGCTACAGCACCTGTGCAATACATCAACCCTCAACATCTGTTACATGAGCGAGACAAAGGACTGTAAACTAAATGGATGTAAAATTTACTTAACGGTTTAACAATATTTGGCGAACGAGACCACCGACACGACCACTCACCGCCATGTTGAGTTGTAGACTGTCCTCTTGTTGCTGGAACAGGGACACCAACCTAAGAGTTGGCAATGACAAGGTCGCCAACTCACACCAAAATGTACGTCCAATACAGCAGCCCGAGAGCGGGAAATTCAAACTGGGCATGTGTGTCCAGGTAACACTAATCACAATCTTGCACGACATAATCTTCACACATTTATGAAATACATATATACAAAATGTACAAGTCCGAAACATCCCCACCACCTTGAAATAACTATTTTAACATTTCGGCTGGCAATGGGCAGAGCTTCACTGCAGAGCATTTTAACAATCCCGAGGCAGTGCGCACTGTGGCTACACGAGATATCCTATCCTTGCCTGGGTGGAGCTCTACTATACGGCCCAATTGCCACTGCAGAGGCGGCAGTCGGTCATCCTTTACAAGGACCATCTGGTTGGGAGAAAGGCTCGTCTTCGTCCCATGCCATTTTGGACGCTGTTGCATAGTGTGCAAATACCCCTTACTCCAACGCTGCCAAAAACTCTGGTGAATTTGTTCCACAAGTTGCCACCGCTGGAGTTTGTTCACGGGCAGGT
The DNA here is from genome assembly GCA_003012365.1 of Medauroidea extradentata. NCBI lineage: Eukaryota > Metazoa > Arthropoda > Insecta > Phasmatodea > Phasmatidae > Medauroidea > Medauroidea extradentata. The sequence goes on from PNEQ01049674.1 coordinate 18,161, forward strand.
CTCGCAGGTTTCGTTCGGGAACAGCAACCAACGGTTCAAAGGTCAAGAAATGTCCTGGTGTTAGGGCACTCAAGTCATTAAGGTCGAGACTCAATGGGCACAGAGGCCTAGAATTCAGTACAGCCTCTGACGCCACGCCGTTACGTCCACTATAAAATATGTTAACACTCGCCCCCGATTTTCTAACACTCACTATTTAAGCCTGAAGGCACTAGCACTCGCCCCTTGCCTTGCCCAATTGCCGTGTTGCAGTTTATTTTTACGTAATAATAATAATTTAGCATGTAAGATTGTGAAGACGAAACTTTATCAGTATTTACTTACGCCCAAGTGTTATCCAGTATTCATTTTCCATGTATTACTGCCTTCATAACATTTATTAACCTGTACTAGTGTTTGTTTACATATACGGCCGAGTGCCTTGTCAATAGTACCAACCCCGTGCACGGACTCTATAAAGTGCAGTAATAAAATCCACGGGAGACTATGTACAGTAAATATACATTGTATACTTTTTAATATGTTTGTAAATACATTTTGTGATAATTTAAAAGTGTTTTGTATAATAATTATTAGTGCTGGGCCGATGCCGATTCCGATACCATAGTATCTGCCGATATTACGGTATCGGAATCGGTAAGTATCTGACAAAAAAATTTCAGATACTCAAAACCGATACTGAAGTATTTGTTTAACCTTGAAATATTACAAATAATATCACATATACACAAGGCTCAAAGTAAAAATATAATACATACGATATATCG
>PNEQ01049675.1:0-18928 GCA_003012365.1 Medauroidea extradentata
TTTCATCCCTTAATATCAAATGGTTCCCGTCAAATTCAATAAAAACCATACTTGCAACCCCATCTTCACAGGGGTTTCCTGCCCTTAGGAGTGGTTTCCAGGCATTCGTTGCCAGACATTTTCTAACTGTTATTTTGCAAGGAACATCCTGTCACAGTTTGTCGCAGAGCTGATGACTCACCCTGTATATATACATACATACATACACACACACATATCCTTCTAAATCGAGGCGGGGGGCCTTTGCTTCCCCCCTACATGACGCCACTGCCAACGCGGCATTCTGTAGATAGTAACATGACAGTCTGACCCACCTCCTGGCTAGCTCCTTGGTTTTATCTTAAGGTATCAAATATCCCGGCACATTGCCTTCACGCATCCTGATAAAGAATCTTTGACGCGATACCTGATACCTTGACAGCCGCAGTTACGTTTTCAGTTATGTCAGTTGCTAAACTGGCTGCCACGCTTGCTACCATGGAATATTTCCTTTTTAGTCGGTTTTATTATTTATCTCTTCCTTTAAAATATTTCAAGTTTTAAGCGCGTAACCCCCCCCCCCCCCAAATTATACACATTTAAACGACGCTAAAATCCTGGTAGTTGCAAATATGGTTAGTAGCTTGCCTTTCAAATTAGGCCATGCATCGCCACTGTATTGACCTACAATTTGTTGTAGATTTCAGAGTTTCAACTTTGTACATTCCATACTCTTAGTTGAAATGAAGAATGTTCCGCTCTCCCTCGTATGGTATGTTATATGCAAGGGATGAAATGAGTTAATGCCATGGAGCACACAATGATGCGATAAGGATGTGACGAGCACAGTACTCACAGATAACAAAATGAAAACAAACAAGGTGAACGATTGTGATTGGGATGTGTTGGCTTTGCTCTGCTGAGTATGCATCACCTGTCGGACGATCACGAGTATTGCTCACGCTTAAATGGACCATGTGATGATGGGCGACCATTACCCTCGCCTCTCAGCATGAGGGGGGATTCGTCGATGCCCGCCGATTAGCTCAGTTACTGGGAGGGGGAGTGTATCCCTCCGATTAGCTCTTCTGTGCTGGTGTGTATATGTACATGTGAAGTGAAATGGTAGACGGTCCTAAGGAGCACACAGCACAGTAGGTCAGAAGCAGATAATAGAATATTGTAAAAATTTAGAAAAGTAAATGATGACATTATAGCAAAACAATGACACTGACACTTAAAGAGCGAAAGTTCGCAAGCACGATGGATGCTGCTGAGGTTGTCACAGTTGGTGGCACTGATGTGCAGCAATGTTGATTTGACAAGAATAGAGCTTGATGATGTGATCAAGTACGAAGACACAACAGTTAAACAAATGACAAGTCAAGTGGAAGCAGTGAAAATGCATGCGTGGGGGTTGGCAGCAATGTTTACATGTTATTGATAACACAGCCTAGGGTGTTTCGTTTCGTGCGGTTGGTAGTTGGTAGCACTAACGCCACTGTTTACACCAGTGAGGTGCATTGTGGTTGGCAAGGTTGGTACACCTAAGGCGAACGTAAACACTGGAGATCGTAAACAATGTCCGTAATTACGTAATTTCAAATCACTGTGGAATGCACTAAGCTCAGCGAATTGTGTTGATTTTGTTGGCACTGAGGCCCGGTACGAAATGTCCTTAACAGCAGTTTGTGTCCTGTTGTGGTTTATGAACACTTGAAAGTTACGTGATATTGTACGCCAATGTACATGCACGAAACCCGACTAATAGGTACACTTTAGGGTTGTTTCACAATTCAGGAAAGAAAAGATACATTCGACGATGACACAAATACACACAATGCAAAATTACATTATGTGGCTGGAATTTGTATAGCAGACAAAACACCTGCACGCACGCCCTTGTTGCATGATAGAAAAATTTGAAAAAATAGCTCTAAAATATTACGTTAGAATTTGGTTGCCAATGTTTACAAAGATATGGGCGACGTGATTAAATATGCGGGAAATTGAATTTTGACTTACATGGCTTCATGATATTGGATATACTTGTTGAGGCTGGTTGAATCAGTTGATGGTTGAAGCTGGTTGGAGGTTAAATCGATGAAGTAGCTTTGCACTTTTGATGTGATGATGATGTCCGAATAACACGCAACACAGTTCACATTGAGCACTGTCCCGTTGTGCGACGTACTGTAATAGAGCAGCACGTGGTTGACCCACGTGTAGACACAGAGCATCTTCGCGGGAGCATCGGCTCTCTCCGCTTGCGTGTGCCATGGTGGCCGGTGGCTGATTGGTTGCCCGGTAATGTAGGTGCTGGCTCATGGTGCTTTGATGTGGCGCGGCCGGTGTCCCGCTGATGACTGTTCTGCATTCGGTTGGCCTCGGGAATCTTCGGGGCGACCCGAGCAGAGCGAGGGTGGTCGGGTACCTTATCGATCGGGTGCATGAGCGGAAAGTAGGAGGGGGTGGTGATGCACGGACGATGGCATGACTTTGCATTGTCAGGACGAGCGGACACAAAATGGCGGTTGGAGTGCCGTTTCCGGTACACACGCTACCCAATGGCGACCACGTTGCCGAAATGTCCCGTTCACACACTGTTCACTTCACAAATGTCCCGTTCGCGCGAACTGAAGCGCGTTGATTGTAGCATGCCTTGACAATGCAAAATGAAGACCTTAGTTGCGGCACCACTTGACGGGGACGAGGGTGGAGGAGATGGTTAATTGTGAAAATTACTGACGTGCTCTGAGAGCATTCCCGACTAGGCGCCAGCCGGTTAGTGGAGAACTGGCACTCAGGTGTTATGAGTGGAGTGGTCTCAGGGTCGTGTGGCCGACGGCCAGTTTCGAAACTCTCCTCGTCCTCCACCGTTATACTTACTGTCGGGGAGTGTTGTGGTCCTCCCCATGCTCATATACACACAAACAAAGCACTCGACAGGAATTTCGGGCACCTGTACACCCATGTGAAAATACGTGATTGGATTGCAGGGTCCCATACCCTGAAGCGCCGTGAAGCAGAGAAGTCAATAAGTAACACAGAAGTATAGGCAAGGTGTTATTATTAACTTACATCGTTCTCCAGTACACAACTCAATACTGCTGGCGATGCTTAAAGTGGTCCCGGACCTAGCCCGTCCGGTGGCCGAAGCGCGGCAAAATCCCACTTGGTAGGAATGGAAATTTACTGTATTGAAAGCCCCTGGGGGCGAAACGAATCGACATGGTGAGGGGTTAACCCGGGCACTGAAGTTAAATTAAATTAAAGGTTCCAAAAGCAAAAATAACTATTACAGGTGAAAATGATCAGACAAAGAAAGATGCTGGTGCCCGGGCGACCGGAGCCGAACCACCTCGACACGCCATCAGTTGTCAACAGATGAAGCCTTGGCGGGCTCAGTGCGACCATGCCATTGAGCGCACCAAAACTTCTTAACACATGAGCAAAAATAGTGGGTCTTAGTGTATGTGTGGTGTGCTCTAACAAAGTAAAAATCTCTCAAAAAGGTATTGGTTGTGAATCTGCACGTGAAAGATGGTTTCACTCGAATTGTGTGAAACTAACTGAAGCTATGTACAAAGAATTCTGCGAAATAAATGACAAGAAGTGGACATGCAACCGCACCGACTGCAAACCGCAGCCTAACCTCAAACTTCTATTTGAAAAACTTGAAAACAAAATTTTCACAACAATAGAAGAAAAGTAACATCCGCTGGAAGACAAACTAAGTAGACTTGAAAACGACTTTCACAAAGTGGAAACTGACATAGCAAGAAAAAGAGATGAGATCATACAAGCAGCTGAACACATGAACGAGTAGTTTGAAGGTCTCAAAACAGAAGTAGAAAGACTGAAATCCACTCAGAACATATCCGAGATAAACACACAATTAGAAGCGCTAAATGAAAACAGTGAAGATATACAGCAATACTTGCGGAGAAATAACTTGAAAATTGATGGGATTCCTGAGGAAAGAGGAGAGAAAACCGAAGATCTCTTGGAGAAGGTGAAGAAAATATGTAAATTGCTGAATGTGGAAATATCTGAGGACGATATTGATATAATGTACAGAATTTCTTCAAGATCGGTTGAAGCCAACACAGTCCTCATTAGATTTGTGTGTAGGTGGAAAAAGAATCTGTTGCTGGAAGCAATTCGGAAGAAGAAGGGCCTAAATACAAGAGAAGCAAATCTTCCAGGACCGAAGATGAATATATACTTCGGGATCATTTGACAAGCCAGCAACGTAGTTTTGCGAAACAAGCCAGGGATCTTCGCCGAAATGGGACAATTTGGGCAACATGGGCGAGAGACTGCAAAGTCTATGTGAAAACTAGTGAACATGAGGTTAAATCAGTGATTGTACGCAACAACAACCAGCTCAAGATTCTATCTGAGGGCAGAAAAAGCAAATGACTCCTGTAAGTGTAAGTAAGAATGGTTATCTCATTATGATGTAAATAAGTACCGGTAACACTATACCATACTTAAACATCATAACGATAGAAACAAATCCTTTAAAATTAAATCAGTACTATGCCGCAAATGATTTAAACATATCAGAAACTTATAATACCCTTTCTGAAGCTGTAACAGTTAAAAGCACATTCATAAACTCAAAAATATGTTTCCTTTTTATGAATGCACGTAGCATAAGAAATAAATTTGAAGAGGTTAAAAGTGTAATACAGCAGTCAAACTTTCCAGACATCATAGTAATATAAGAAATTTGGTTATCAGAGGGCGAAGGTAAATACTACAATATACCAAACTATGTGTCTACTACTCCGTTAAAATAACAGGTACAGGGAAGGAGTGGGTATCTATGTAAAATAGACATACCAGTGTGAGCTGATAAATCAAATACAAACTAAACATAGTATAATCCAATTAAAAGTGAAAGATAAACTTAAAACTATGTATATCATAGGCATGTAAAATCCAGAATTTACAAATCGTCAAAATTTTTTAAAAGATTTAGAAATGTCCATGATTCCTTCAAATGGTAAAAACTGTATTATAATTGGTGGTACAAATATAGACCTATTTTCACACAAAAATGACACCCATGATTATATTGAACTCCTACTTAATAATAACCTCAAACTCTGTAGTCGATATTACCCAACTAGGACAGCAGGAAATTCAAAATCATTAATAGATCACATTTTCTCCAATATAGATAGATACGAACACAAAATTCCGAACGTACTGGCAGACATCAGTGATCACAATATGATATTAATAGATTTGCTAGGTGACGAAATAAATTATGATTATAAGTTAAAAAACATTCAAAATTCTCTAACACAAAAATAAATTTTAACAGACTGAGATCATTCCTAATGAACAATAATGTTGGCAATGAAATACATAATGTTAATATAGCAGTAAATGAATTAATTGATGAAGTCACAGAAGGGGTAAAATCTGCTCGTTATTTAACAAAAAAAAAATACAAATTGTTTACCCCTGCAACCATGGATGAATGAAGAATTGTTAAATCTTACAAAACAAAAAGAAAGGCTTTATAGAAAAACAACTAGACCAGGAGTCTCACCAGAAACACTTTCAGACTACAAAATTCTCTGTAATAGAATTACCTCACTTAAACGTTCATTGAGAAAACATTATTATGTAAATAAGATAGAACAAAGCAAAAATAAACCACAAGACACCTGGAAAGTAATTAAAGATATCCTTGCAAACAAACAAGGCACTAGTAAAAGTAATATCGAAGAGTTGGTGTTTTAAGGACAAACTTTTATTGATCAACAAGAAATTGTAAACTGCCTCAATTCTTATTTTACATCAATAGCTAGAAAACTAAACAATGAAATATTACAAACAATTCCTATTGAAAACAAGATTAATCCAGAAATAAAGTCTATATTCCTAAAACCAACAAATGAAAAAGAAATTAAAAGTTTTATAATTGAGCTTAAACATGGAAATAACAGTAACGGTGACTGTCTGAGTAGTATAGTGCTAAAAACATTTGCAGAAATACTAATACCAAAAATTGTTAACATCATAAACATGTCTCTAGAACAAGGCATTGTACCAAATAGATTAAAAATAGCAAGGGTAGTACCACTATTCAATTCTGAAGACAAAGCAGAACCCTGTAACTATAGGCCCATTTCAATTATATCAGGCTTAGCAAAAATCTTAGGAAAAACAGTAAAACTAAGACTAATACAATATTTAAATACTATAAATTTTTTGCAGAAACTCAGTATGACTTTAGAGAGAAATCAAGTATAACATCAGCACTAACATATATTGTCAGTAATGTGCAATCATCTCTAGATAAAGGCTTAGTAGCGGGAGGCTTGTTTATAGACTTATGCAAAGCTTTCGACACAGTCAATCATAAGCTATTGTTAATTAAGTAAACTTAAATTAGCAGGTATAAGAGGAATTGCCATAAACTGGGTTCAAAGCTACCTTGAAAATAGAAAACAGTATGTTGATCATCAAGGAACACATAGTTCACTGCTTCAAGAAGACTATGGAGTCCCACAAGGTTCAATACTAGGTCCCATACTGTTCATTATTTTTATAAATGATATGTCTCAAATAAATCTTTCCGGAAAATTAGGCTCTTTGCAGATGACTGTGGTGTGTTCTACGAAGCTAATACTTTTGATGAAATTTACATCATGATACAATCAGACTTAGATAAATTACAAAATTGGTTTGCTATAAATCTATTGACGATTAACTACAGCAAAACAAATACTATATGCATTTTTTACAATCCGAATCGAACAATATATAGACTGGAAAAGCAAATTATGTTAAATGATAAAATAATTAATATAGTAGCTAAAGTAAAATACTTAGGTTTGTATTTAGATCCAAATCTAAATTGGAATATTCACATACATCACTTAAGGAAGCAAATCTCACTGGTAATAGGAGTGTTAAATAGAATAAAACATATTCTTGATATGAAATACCTAAGGAATGTGTACTTTGCAATTGTACATAGTCATTTCAAATATATGGACATTATCTGGAGCTGTTGTACTCAGGAAAAATTTAACCAACTCAAAAAATTACAAAATAAAGTTATCAGTGCACTTTTTGGTTTTTCGTATACCATGCCAAGAAATACTATGTATACTGTAGCTCAAATTCTATCTTTAGATCTAAGTGTTAAATAACACCTTATTTTTTCTATGTGTTAAATTTACTCTCACAACATTTGTTCATAAAATTCTAAACAGAACAACCCACTCCACACGAATTACAGACTTCATGAAAAATTACCAAATACATTGCTATAAAACAAGGAAAACAAATGCAATTCACATTCCAAAGGTTAGTACTTTTAAATATAGACTAAACGGGTTACAATACAGAGCCATAAAAACTTACAATGACCTACCAGATAATCTAAAAAAAATATCTACAAAAACATTATTTAAATCAAGTGTGAAAAAATACTACTTAGGACAAATTTCTTTGTAAAATATGACAATCTTATAGTTGCACCTGCATGAATACTATATAATTTGGTTAAGACTGTAGGTAGTGTCTCGTGATTAACATTTACACTTTTAAATGTTGGTTAAAATGTTGCAATAAGCTATTGATTATAATAAAATTGTTGACTAGTAAGAATTTTAGTGTTAATTATATACATTTTATTCCATTTATAAATATTGGTCTTGCAAAAGAAGTATACTATAAATGAGTGATGCTTAATAAAACATGGGAAGGGGATTAGAAATGATAACGAAAATTGAATACACTGATAATTAGATTCCTATATTATTCTGGGAAACCTGTGCAAGTTTGAGTGCAATTATCCAATATGTGGGAAATAATTAAAAAACTTTATTAAACAGATGTAGTCTGTTCAAAAAATTTGCGGGGGGAGGGGGGGAAGGGGAATTAGAGAGGGAAAAACCTAACAATGAAGTTCCTATTCGATTTAATTCTGAAAACTTGTCTGCATTTTAAAGCAAATATTAAATGTGATGGCAGTACCCAGAGTAAATTAGAAACAGTCAAGTATTTTGATTTAAACTGTCATGCTAATGTCTATTTTTCACATAACCTTTAGAAACAATCTAGGTATATATTGTAAGTTAAATCATATGAATGTTAGTTCTGATTGTATAAATGAATATGTCATAAGCTTATTTATTATAAAACTCACATTTTGAAACATATGCTTTATATAAATACCAGAGTCCATGTATCATATACCATTTCGTTTATCTATTAAGTTTAATCTCACCAGTTTTATTTTATTGCAGACTGTTCCCAAGCAAACATGGGGAGGGGAATTAGAGAGGGAAAAGAAAAATAAGTGGGAAGAATAAAAATATTCCTATTAATTCTGAACAACTGGTGTTAGCATTCTTGTTAATTAATCAAAGTGTAGTCAATGATAAAGATAATTTAGAAACAGCCAGATTATTATTATAAGTTACTTGAAAATATCTACTTTCCACATAATCTTAAGAAATAAATAATGTGTAGAAATTTAATTTACCTAAATCTTAGCTCTGATTATAAAAAATAGTGTAAAAATTAAACTTAGTTCTCACAATGTTTGAAAGGTATGTGTAATGTTTTGTTTGTGAAGTGTATGAATACTATTATGTATTGTATACCACATTGTTTACTTATTAAGTTGAATAATATGACCTGTTAAATTTTGATGTAGACTGTTCCCATGATGAGCTTTGAGCTCAGCGAATCATCATCTGTGAAATTAAAAAAAAAAAAAAAAAACACACTTCAAACTATTCAAACAAAACACTGAAAATTCATTAGAAAATTAGACGTGCTGCTTAATGTCCAAAAGATTACTTGAAATGTTTAAATTTATATACTAAAGAATTTGGGTCAAACAATATTTTCAGTGACATTTATTTAAATTGTTAAAAGAACAGAGAATTACATTAATACAATTAAATGAAAAATCTAGGGAACAATACTAGCATTAGAAAAAGTAAATTAACAATCACAAACTTTAAAGAATTTGCTAGGCAGGGTTTGTCGGTTGGACGAGTCCATTTTGACGTTGAGCGCAGGGTGGTTTTACATGCATTTAAGGTTAGACCCGACAAGTCTTTTCAGGGTGCTGAGGTTAGGTAAACAAGGTTACCCCTGGACCTATTCGTCTCTTTATTATGTGATACAAGTGCCCCTATTGCCCTCATTTAAACACAGCTCTAGCACTGAAAGTTAGGGATTCACTGAGTGTTTTCTACATTAAGTTTAACGGGGCACATTCCTACCAATGGCTCTTGTGTTGGGGGGGGGGGGGCTTAGCTACACCTGGGCTTTGCGTTTGGCGGCGGGGTTGGCGTCGGGACGCCGTGGCCTCTTGGGACCATGCTGCCAGGCATGTTCCCATATGCGCCCGCAGTACTGGTTGCCAGGTGTGCTTCCTCGGTGTGTGGTGCGCACAACGGGCTGTTCCGAAGAGCGCGCGGCTTGGTCCGCGTCATGGTATGGTCTAAGTAAACTTCAACAGAACCAGTGCAGTATGCTCCGAAATCGGTCACTGGCAAGGCAATAGGTAACAGTACTGTAAAGGCTTCATGATCTTCACAATCCAAGGGTTTATCAGCAGCCCTGAAGCATAGTAGCACAAAACATCAGTACAAGGTGATACCGTAGGTGCGAGCAACTAGTCACCTCTCAAAATAGATGCCAAAAAATGCTGTTCATATTTTAGAGGAGTGTCTCATCTTACATCAAAGTCCCACACAATATATTTCCGTCCCAAAAATCTACAGCATTTTTAGACTTTGAGACATTTTAAGATGGGAGGGAATGTGTTATGAATGCATACCATACTGTCAAGAGTAATTTTTTGTTATGTTGGTAAGGTTTTCAACTGTTACAAGTTTATTGACATATTGCCTACTGTAACGATCTTTGGCCCTCAGGCAACTCGCTAAAGACCGCTACAAATATTTCAAGACAGGGGTATTAATTTTGTATGTAGAGAAAATCTCACTAGTTTGAACAATGGCAAAAGCCCAATTCTCAACAGTTCTCAAATTGCAAAAATCAACAAACATGATATATTTAATTAAATTCAACAACTCAAAGAATTCTAATTCTGCAAAAAGGGGGACTGTCAAAATAAAAACAAACTGCGCATCTCTGGTAAATACTATTATACTACTTTGCACGCTGCACTACTACAAACATCTTAACTAGAATGGGCCATAATATGAATTGCTATTTGAATCACAGAATCTTTCAGTCTCTAGCAATCTCACAATAAATAAAATTAAAATAACTATCACTTTACAACCCTATTGATAAAGTGCAGGTACATTTATTACTTCATATCCAAAACAAAGTTCGTTGTATATACACTCACAGTTCAAATCAATGTTATACTCTGTTTCAAATAAGTTTGGATAAATTTGACAGCAGCTTATGGGCAATCATTTTAAGTATTTTGTGATTTTTTCTAAAATGCAAGACATTTTTACTGCTAAAATAAACCTGAGTTGTCGATTTCAACAATTGTACTGCAATGTTTGTCTTGTGTAGTGATACAATTAACAAAATATTACAAATTATTGCCCATAAGTTGCTGTCAAATTTATCCTAACTTATATAAAATGGAGTATAGTTACAATAATTTAACAACTGGCAAAATAACTATCGCTTTACAACTCTGTTGGAAGGGTGCAAGTACACTTAGTACGGCCTATGCAAGATTATAAATGTACAATCTTATTGGTATATGTGAAAATTATATAGAGACAAATTACGAGAATAGTGTTAATTTTTTTAATCTTTCTGAACAAATTCATGAATTCTGCTCATAATCTATTCACCGTTTACTTCTAGTCATGTGTACTAGTCCTTGCGACCCTGATTAGAACTGTACTGTAACATGTGGAAGTTGTGTTGATCATAGGTTGTTTTTACGGCAATATTACTGCATGTTACAGATTTATGTTTCCAGTCACTAAATAACTGTTATTATGATAAACGGATGTTTTCGAGCAATTATCAGTAAAGTAATTTAAGAGCTCCAGTATGGACATTAATATTTTTGCAACCTGCTGACTTACTGATTAAATATTTTGTGAAATAATCGATTAAAACTTACATAGGTATATAATATCTTTAAAACATAATTTAACTGCTGAATGTATATATTTTACTTTGTGGTTGGATATTAAGAATTTCCTGTCCCTGTTTTCGACTTCTCTGCGGCAAATTTAAAAATACTGCGAATTAATTTTTATCCCTTTGTAAACTTCAAATTTTGGGCACATCCTACGTTTAAGTGACTGAGCAGTGCCACCACCCAGACATCATACAAGCTTGTTTCTTCCTGGCAACGTATACATCTTTCGTAATAACTTCAAGCTTGCAGCAAGCTCCTGGCAAGCCTGATGAGCAAGTCTAGTAGGAATTTGCTCGTTGGTACGACTTTTATATCCGCCTCCGCCATTTTCGCCGAGTAGTGTTGTTTGTTTTGCAAATTGACATACCATGCGGCGAAGTTGGGTTATGTTGTGTTAACATTATGCTTATTTATTTCGTGTTGTGTTCCTGCTAATTTTTAGGATTCGGGAAAACTTTGCTACTCAGGTATCGTACAAATACTGGTAATCTTATCGCGTCAGGCTTGCCGCAAGCTTGTTCTGTGGTAACCAAGGAAGCTTGATTCAAGCTTGCACACTTTTCACGACAAACTTGCATTGCTGTCTGGGCAGAAGGTTCAGTAATTGATGTAGGACTATCAGCCATGCAAGAAGAAGGCCAAATTGAAATATTACTTTTATTATTGAACTTGAATATCCAAGATGTTGCAACGAACTCCATTTTGTGAAGGACATAATGACACTGTGTATTTTGCATTCAATTTTTGGCTTGCCACTTATTTGCTTCTGTTATAATTTGTTTTTGAAAAGTGCTAAGTACTAACTCAGTTTTGAAAGTTAATACACTCTTAACTGAAATAGAGTTCCACACCCAGTAGTGTTGTAACTCGAAGTGATTTTGCTTTGCCCTAGCTGGTTGCATTTTAATATGAGACATAAATTTTAATTTTTATTAAAGAGTCTAAATAAGAACCCTCGTTTAGGACATTAAATTTGTGGTAAAAGAACATTATCTTGCTAGAAATGCTTTGTTGATGTGAACCCAGTTTTCACACAGTGATTTTGCACATAATAATTTTTCTTGGTATTCTTTCTACTATTTTTATTTACTCCACGTGATTTATAAATATAGTATTTCACTCTATTGCCTTTATTTTAAAAGACAGTGTTTAACTATATTCGTCCGATCGTTTGGTTCAGTGGTAGAACTCCTGGCTGCTGAGTGAAGGGTCCTGGGTTCTATTCCCGGTCGGGGAGGTCAATATTTACAGTAGCTTCTCTGGGTTAATGACTGGTTGTTGGGTTGTCCTCTCGTCACCATTCTGTGGAAGGTAATAGCGAACCACAGCAGAATCAACACGCCTAGTTGGCCTTGGAGGGAGTTATTGTTTCCATCACTAAACACCATCTGAGGTTATAAACCACATTAATATATGGTTATTTGGAATTGTAAATTGTTAAAATCTCAGTATCAATGCAATTTAAATGCTTGCAAATTTTTATTTCTATCACTAAAATACAGAGAAATTATGCCAAGATATTATGTGAACATTTCTTATCAGTAGAGTTGGCTCTTGTGGTGTTGTATGTTTATTGGTCAGTGTTGTGACCTGACGCAGAGGTCCATACTATGGAGGGAGTAGCTGCCACGAGTAAGTCTATTGTAAGTCTGGTACATGAACAGTGGCGATGCGTGACCTAATTTGAAAGGCAAGCTACTAATCACATTTGAGGCTATCAGGATTTTAGCGTTTAAAAATGGAAAGAGGGGGGTGGGGGTGGCTTAAAACTCGGAATATTTGAACTGAAGAGAGAAATAATAAAACCGACTAAAAAGCATGTTCCTTGGCAACAAGCGTGGCAGCCAGTTTAGCTACTGACGGAACGGAAATCATGCTGTAACGGCTTGTACGGCAGCTGCGACCGTATCAGGTATCGCGTCAAAGATTCTTTATCAGGATGCGTGAAGTTAATAATACGGGATACCTGATACCTTAAGATAAAACCAAGGAGCCAGCCAGGGGGTGGGTCAGATTGTCATGTTACTATCTACTGAATGCCGCGTTGGCAGGAGAATCATTTAGGGGGGTGGGGAGGGCAAATTCCCCCTCCTGGATTTGGAAGGATTTGTGCATAAATTTTTTTGGTGTATTTTGTTATTTACATAATACTAATGTAAGCGAATAAAACCGAAGTTTTATTATTAAAGTTTCTAATATATACATTCTCAATTAATAAAAAAGATGCCACAAGGTCACTGTCGCCAAAAAAACTTGCCTCTCCCCCCAAGAAAAACCTGAAATGACGCTCCTGCGCGTTGGGAAATCACGGTTCGTGACGTGGCCGATGTTCGAGGCCATTGACTGTAGAGTTACAGCATGCGCATTATTATAATCATCACTCTCATAAAGCCTTCACTTAATATCCTGCAATCAACACTGTTGAACGATTTTTGTATTTTTATAAATAAAAGCTTTGGAATCCCTGTTGCCAATAAAGCTTTACTAATGCTAACTTTGCAAAATTGCATAATTTTCAAAGTTAGTTGTAGTATTACTTTAGACGGTTCGGAATGAAGTGAGCACTTAAAAAACGCCCTGCAAAAATCTATTTTCAGCTATTTCGTATCTTTCCACGCGTAACGGCAAACGATGAGAAATGTGTAACATCTCTAGACACGGCACTTGAGGTTTGCGCACGTAACATGAAGTATTCAGTCGGTAGGAACCCATATAATTTGATTTTAAAAAATGACAAAATACAAGTATGTCTATTTCCGTTGATATTGTTTCAGTATTGTTGTGTTAAAATATGAAAATACACGGAAATATTTTGCGTAATTTCACTGCCAATCGTACAAGGTGTAAAGCAACTATAGTTAACGCAGAATTATTTGCTGCAACGGCCAGTGATATTTTTCAAATGTTAAATTGTTAAGGGTTTCCAAAATGTTTCATTGTAAAAGTAGCCTACAAAAAATTACAGTCAACAATCGATCTCACAAGGTTAGTTCAGTTATGTTTATGAGAACTGAGCACAAAACACCATTAATAAAATTAATTCTGCAACATTTACAAAAAAATTCGAATAAAGAGAAATTTTAAATAAGATTACAAACATGTTGAATTAAACAAATTTTAGGTGTCTGCCTACCTCCTCTGATGAGGTCACAACTTTTCTTATAAGTAAAAACACTATTGGAAAAAGGTTTAGCACGTAATCCACACACACACAACACTTGCATCCACGTTTCCATTACATTCATTTTATGTATCTTGGATTTTAGTATCGCAATACCATTTTTATCCCTAGTTTAGACAGCGCAGCTAATAATGGTAAATTTCAATGCACAATAACCAAATTAAATAAAAAGCTATAATTTTCACTTGGCAGTTTAACCGCGCAGACAGCATATTGAATGCGTGTATGAAAACCAACTGCCGGTGACCAGTGTTCCAGTGTTGCCAACTGAAGTTTATAGAAAACCACTAATGGCAATAGAATAATCACCGGAGACCTGTCTTATCAATAGAAAATAAAGTTTCACATTTACTAGTATCAGTTTAAACAGTCTTCGCCTCCCTGTTTATCAATGTATAAGTTACAAAACTTGACAGGTAATACATTATCTGAAATCACAGTAACTGGTAAAAAAACAACTATAGTGGCAATTCTGCTAGGTTCGGCTATATTCGGATCACTTCGGCGAGAAAGCACTGCAATCGTAGCTTCTAACCAAACGTCACGTAGTCAATCCCCTCCCATGTTCCTTTCGACCGGCCAGCCCTCCAACCCCTTCACTCACCCGAATACTATCGCTGCAACTCTATCCCCTAGAAGCGATATTGGAAGCGCTTTTAAACAGCTTGCTTTGGTTGTTTACTACGAGTTCTTTTTTTCCGTTTGACAGTGTAGTAATTCGAGCGGAATTTGTAAAAGATACACTTATTTGCACGAGTCATAGTTAGCTTCTAGTAGGGACAAGGTTGCAAGTAAATATTTATTATAATCAGAGAATTGTCAGGAAGCTGCCTGGGCAAGCACTGCTTGCCTTGCTTACCCTGACGAGACGCCACTGTACATGAATTAAAGGTACTGTACAATAGACATCAATAGTACAACACACACTACACAACACCTACATGTACCTACAAATTCAAGAGACTGGTAAGTTATTAACACTGTTTCGGTGAGATATACTTAAAGAAAAACATTATAGGTACACAGAAGGTAGCATGAATGTGGAAGTTTGTTTTGTTTGTTATGGAATAACTTTTCTGCTAAAAGTGTATGCATATTCTTTGGTTATTTATCAATTTTCTTAAAATAATTTTGTCAGTAGTTATATTTCAGTAGTATTAAAATATGTCTATGACATTTTGTTGTATTTCATAATAATGTATCATGTAATGTAGATAATCATAACAATTTAACTTCGGGTGTTTTTAGCAAATATCATAAAATGCCAATATGGGAAAGTACAGCCTTTTAGCATTGTTAGAGCGGGAGACGTTTTATCAACGGCGTGAACTGGAAACACTAGCAAAATTTGCATTCTTACATCTCTATTTTCTATGGTGTTTATACATTTTCGGACTTAATTTCTCTTAGGCTAATAGTATTAGAATGTGTTTATAAATATTTTAAATTACAGCTTATCAAAATAATAACTGAAAGAGCATAATTATATTCTAAAATCTTGATTACATTTCAATACATAAATAACAAAATATAAAACTAAAACTACCCATAGAGCAATGTGTTACTGTAGAAGGAACAGCGCTCATATTGGCGTGAACTGTAATTAAATAACATGTCTCCTTTTTTTCATCCTACTTTCCTATATTGTCCTTGTACAATATTTGTTTTTAGCTCAAAAAACATAAGACATGCTACTGCTTGTACTGGTTCACACCATGGAGGTATTAGTCAATGGAGTGGCATCTGCCGTACATTTCAATGGTAATCGTGTGAAGCCGATCATTTTCGAACATTTTCGAACTGCGCATGCGCACGATGTTATTTTTCATGAGTCGCCATATTTTGGGTGGCAAAACAATAGCAGAAAGCAATGTATTCATGTAATTTTTTTACAAAAATTCGCGCAAATTCTCTATTTGAATCGTACACAACAGTTTACAATTGCTTCAGATATATAAAAAACCGAATTAGCTCTCGCTGTGTGTATGAACTTTATAAACTTGATGAATTTAAATAAAAGCTTCTTACCTGTACAAAGAAAATCATCCGCAACGATCAAATCTGTTTGTAAGGCCAAGAGCTGCACAAACCTTCACCATAATGTGTAGTTAACAAACAACTAAAACATTTTCATTCAGCTCAATGCTATGTTTACATGTTTTTGCCACCACTAGCTCTATCCTTGTCTTTAAACGTCGTCTGTTGGCCGGCTTCAAATTTGCTCAAAGGCTTCCACTCCATAGACTAATACCTCCATGGTTCACACAGAAATTTCTGAAAATTTAGAATGTACACTCAGTATGCTAGTCACTGTATAAATGAATGGCCCGATAAGGTAATTACTTTACATAATAATTACACCATATTTGGAGTTGCAGTTGGCACAGTGGTGAAAGCATTTACCTCCCACCAAGGTAATCCAGGCTCAATTCCCGGTAGGGCCGGTCCTATAATTTTTGCATGAGAGGATCGTGCCGGACGATGCCACTAGTCGGCTGGTTTTCTCGGGATATCCTGTTTCCCCCACTACTTCATTCCAACGCTGCTTCCTTTCTCACATCATGTCACCCCTCACCAAAACTAAAGACCTAGATAAGTGCTGACCAAAATCTCTTTGTCTTCTTATCATTACACCATATTTAATATTACTTTTAGTTTAATGTTAATTATAATGCACACAATTCACCATACTAGTAGGAGCATTTTTTTTAGTAACATGATGGGTGTTCTGTATGTTCCAACCGTTATTTTCATTTACGTAAGAGTGCAAGGAAACGAATCTTACATTGTTCCAGAAATAAATCGAGTAAAACAATATTAGTTTCAAAGTATTTTAGCTAAGAAATGTTTGACAACTGCAAGGAGGACATTTTATTTTCAGCCCAATGTACTAAATAATAACTTAGTTACCTCTTCAGAACTTTTGGATGCCACTTTGTTGTGCTGTGTTGGTACGAATAGAAAACGGCTTCAAAAATAAAACGACCCCATCCTTTTACAAGTTACAGAACAAAAATAAACTGGATACGCATGTAAAACTACCCTTACCTCCTTTTGCTGAAAAATCTGTTTATCTCCAGTACTTTTGTATAGTTTTATTAAATGTAGACACAAAACAAAAAATAGTAATTATGTAAATAGAAAAACAAAAATCATCCTCGCTTCTAATGCATTCGAAATGCAACATTTCCTAAACCCCACTGTTATGGAATCTTTAGAGATCTGTTTTTTAAGTTAATTGTGTCTTTCTTAGGGCCAGGAAATACTTGATGCATTCGGTTGCAGTTTTGTAATTTTGGAAGGTTTTTCCGCCAACGGCGAACGTTTGTATCGATTACGTCGTATCGTCTCGTGGCAGCACAATCATTTGTTGTTACAGCGTACTTTGCTACCATAACTTTAAAACTCGCATCATATCTGCGTATCTCTCCTTTGTTTGTTGTGCCGTTGTACGTTTTTCAACTTCATCACGGTTCATTTTAATGCATAGTTATTTTTAACAATTTCTAAGAATATACATGTACGTTTATTTATTTATTTATTTCAGCCACCTTTGTACCCCATTCATGAGTTTAATAATATGCTCTAGGATGTAGGTGTACGATGTGAAGGACAATACATTCATATCGGTCACCGTCACTGTACAATAATAACGATCCTAAGGGCAATACATACATTTGACCACTGTTATAACAATACTAAATGTGTAATGTCTCACTCATTTAAATATTAACTTATTGAATAATAAGCTTTTATAAACAAAAAGTTCTTCAAATCATTTTTTAAATTGACAGTTTTTTCATTGAACTTTCTTTTTGTTTCAGTAGGTAACTTATTAAACTCTTTTACTGACATATAATTTATATTTTTATGATATAGAGATTATATGGAGATGGGATAGTGCACATTGTTACAATAGACGGCTTGGCCGGTGACGTCACAAGATGAGCATCGCGCCGAGCAACAGCTGTTTCTGTACAAACGTTCGTCAAAATGCCATATGAATAGTGTTACTTGGACTGGTTAACATTGTATAAATAGTACAAAAATGCATGTACGGTACTTGCAATAGCGATTTTATATATCGCTAATAGAAATATATGAAGGATAGTATTTCGTTTTACTCCGAATATCCCAGTAAAGAGTCTAGTCACTCATGGTCGCTATTCATAAATTTGAGCCGAGAACTAGATTACAGCCCCAGACGACGATGTCCATACATTTGAGGGCTAGATCACATTAGACAAATATGAGCTTGAAGTAATCCTTATTAAGGCGCACTACGTAAATTGCACTTTAATATTACAGACAATATTATATAGGCCTAAATGTCGATTGTTTGAGGAGTAAAGCAAACTCGTTGTTAGCCTTTGATTAATTGATATTGGGCGGGACTATGGTGTAGTGTTTTGCAGCTAAATGCTGTTTTTTTTAAAATTGTATGTTATGTCTGCACGATACTATTAGTTCACATGAAACCGAAGTAGCACCTATAACCAGTACCTAATAAGCATAAAGTAGGCCTATAACAATAAAATGTAGCACTCGCAATTTGCCTACTGTTCGGTGGCAAGTTCAGACCTTTGTCCCTTTAAACTTCTTTCCAACCCTTTCCGAACCTCCCAACCCCC
>PNEQ01049676.1:0-18928 GCA_003012365.1 Medauroidea extradentata
TATATATATATATATATATATATATATATATATATATATATATATATATATATATATATATATATATATATATATATATATATATATATATATATATATATATATATATATATATATATATATATATATATATATATATATATATATATATATATATATATATATATATATATATATATATATATATACACACACACACCAATATCAACTTCTTTACTGGTAGTTAAGTTAGTTTTGCATTTTCAAGCAGTTTTGCAAAAAAAATTTCCTCAAAAATTTTTTAAAACATTTTTCTTCGCTTATAGGTTGCACCTAATTTTTTCCCCATGAAATTTGGTAAAATTGCAGCGATCTATATGCGAGTAAGTACGGTATTAATAAAACAAAGTTTTAATTTGTATACCTACTAAAAGAGACTGAATAAACTGGAGGATATTTTACTGATTATAACTGAGAAAACCTTGAAAGAAAATTGTTTTATAAATACGACACTATAAAATTTGCTAGTTAAAAATACCTAATTTAATATACACTATTCACATATATGCCCGGCCTACGATATAAATATTGAAAATAAAAGAATAATGAGGCAAAATCAAATCTTTCTATTTAGTTGTAACTTTTTTGATAACGTTACACAAAAAAATTCCCACAAGTTGTTTATTGCAGGAATCAAGAAACAAAAAGAATTCAAGAATAGAGAGGGAATCGATAATTGGTATCAAGAATTAAAACATTGGAGTCGACCCATCACCACCAAACAGGAAAAGTGAAAAGCATACAAAATACACTAAACCCCCCCATTTTACCAACCCTGGATTTAACGAAGGTAGCGATTTTACGAATACAATCTCAGGAACCCTCAAAAAATAACAAAATTATATGACAAAAAAAAATTGTAAGGAATTATGCTGACAATGAATAAAACATACTGTATCTAATTCACTGCATTAAAATATGAATTGTAGAGTTGCAGTTATTACTTGGTAAGTCACAATATTAAAAATAAAACAAAAATAGTGAAAATCCGTTAAAAAATGTGGCAGTGACTGTTTGAAAACCACGCGGCGGCGCCGCCTGTGCCAAGTAGGCCGGCCTGTCTCCAACTACGATGTATTAGGATCTATATTGAGGTCGTACTACAGACGCAAAGTTCCAGCGCATGCGCATATGCTCATTTAACTATAGTACAGCCTCCTTCTAGGCTGTTTCACGACGTCTTATTTCTCTCTCTCGTCTCGCGCCGAATGAGTTTACTTTTTTACACGAACCCTATAAATAATAGCATGATATTTTTCTTTATTGCGTTAACACCATACGTACTTAAAACAATTAACTTGGCGCATAATTTGCTTAAACAATGCGTTACTGCGTGTCGTAAAACGTGGGTTTCACAAATGAGCACAATAATAGCGCTACCTATTTACCAAGTGTAGAAACATTTGTCTCCGGGTATGTCGAACTTGGAAAATAAATAGACGTTCGTGTATTACGTAATTCCAGAACTCCTAATTTATTTTTACCGCATATACTGACTGCGAAAGTGATTATTTTCAATCACTTATAAATGTAATTCTCGACGATTTTAGGTAAGAAAGTCACAAAATGGCTATCTACCTGCCATCTTGTGAACGTTCGTACAGTTGCGCTATCTGTCCGCTCTGCACGCTACTCGTATCTACGTTCTCGTACAATTCATCAACAACATCGAGGGAATGTTTTTACGTTAAGTTATATAAAACTGCGCAATGAATAAATACATTCGCTTATTCCTTCTTTCTTTGGTGAATAATTTACAAGGGCATTTTACTAGTAAGGAATGCCTACTTTTTTTCCATTAAACGCTACGCAAATCGGGCTATTCGCTCGTGAGAAGGCACTCGACAGCTCAGTTTTCTCTTTTATTTTTAGGAAAAAGGTCGATCATATCTATTATTTAGCGGTGTTCTTTTGATCGCAAGATGTCTGCCTATTGATATAAATTTATATTTCAACTGTCACTTGCGTTATTTTTCCGTTAAATGCTACGGAAGTCGGTCTATTCGCTCGAGAGAAGACGCTCGGAATCTCGATTTTCTCATTTTTTTAGGAAAAGGGTTGGTCATATCTATTGTTTAGTGGTGTTCTTTTGATCATAAGACGTCTGACTATTGATATAAATTTATATTTAAACTATCACTTGCGTTATTTTTTATTTTTCCGTTAAATGCTACGGAAGTCGGTCTATTCGCTTGAGAGAAGACACTCGGAATCTCGATTTTCTCATTTTTTGGGGACAAGGGTCGTTCATATCTACCGCTCAACAGTGTGACGTCTAGCTAGTGATATCAATTTATGTTTACATTATTAGGTTAATTAATATTCCGCAAAACGCTACGGAAGTCGGGCCTAGAGACCCTTTGCAGAAAAAATGCAATTTTAAAATTTTCTGTTACGGTAGGGAAGCGGGGGGCAAAAATAAGCCGCTATCGAATCTACGAAGGTAGCGATTTTACGAATGCGATGAGAGGAACCGTAAATATTCGTAAAATCGGGGGTCTAGTGTAATATGTTATTCATTCTAAAGTGATAACCACAAAATGAACCAAATCAAAATCCACAAACACAAAAAAAAAACTTTAAAATACAAGAAATAAAAAAATATGTACCTTAACAAAATGAAATACAGTACAGTGTCAATTGTACTTTATTGTAATGAAGGCCAAGCAACCGTAAAAATTTTTAACATTTTTAATGTCATTCATTTGCATTACAAAACTGTATTTACATTTTGTGTTAATTGTGCTTTAAAGCAACACTAGTTTGCTGTGAAAAATGGTGGCTCTCAACAAAGTGCACAATACACATGTACCATCCTAGCATGTGAGTTAATGTTTCCATGTGTGAATAATAAATAAATTAAATAATATATAAACTAATATGCAAACATCAAAGTGTAATTGTGAAGATGATGGTGGCCTGGCTGAAGAAAACATCTGTGTTGCAAGGCCGGGAGCGGATGAGAGAGTGTTTGGTAAGGGTGAAAGGGTGTTGTGGAATGCCTTCTTTTTTGTATAGGGGCGGAAAAGGGTGTGACTGTGGCCATAGTTGCATTTGCATGTGTGTCAAACGTACAAAAAAGACAAGAGACTATGGTGTTACCATGCTTACACGACAGAATGGCATTGGCAACGATGCTATTCGTACCAATTTCTAGGCATCGTAGCATATTCAAGAACTAAGAGTGCCAGTTTTTGTGACAAATTTACAAGGTATTCCGAGCATGTTGAATTCATTTCATTTGTCTGAGTGGACAGCAAGGAAAAACAAAAAACAAAAGTGTACGTGCGTCTCTGGCAGCCACACTGTAGTAGTATACAGTACCTATAATTTTTTTTGTATGTTGGGTCGGGCAGTAGGCATCCGGCTTTAGATTGTGTGAAGCAGTTCAATGTCATGGAATAAACAGGTATTGTATCATACTATTTCAAGAAAGACTAAAATATCAAACTTCGCAGAAGCAATTACAAAATTATTGTAACAGCTTGTAAGTAAACTTTGACCACATTGCCGCCTTATCATTTATTGATTTTTTCACTTTTCAGATGTACCTGGAAGTGGTGGTTGTTTTGTTATTTCCAGTTAAAGGTAGTGATTTATGGGGCAATTATCATTTCACTGTGAAACCTTTCCTTATTTAGGAGACGTTATTGCACAGAAACACACACACACACAACTCGCGCCGGCACATGTCGAGTATCGACTGCTGCTGTTACGGATGTTAGAATTATTGTTTAAGCTACAAGACATGGCTGAAAATTTAATAAAGGCCCAGACGGATAGTCTACCCCAAACAGACAATCGATGATACTCAACTGTTATAAGTCAAGTTATTTTTCTGGTGCAGATACAATGTGAGTTAAATGACAAAGGTTAGTCGCTAAAACTCTACACTCGTGTTCCACAAAAATATCACTTGTGAGGAGTCTATACCTACACAAAATTTTATTTGCTACCATAGTAAATTGTGAAGGAACATAACAGAAAATGCTAAGACTGTTATAATTTTGTTTCACGATAAATCACCATGTAGCAGTAGATGCACCATTGTTGCCTGTTTGAGCTCAAATATTATATGTATTGTTTAATGGAATTTTGTGCAGCTGACCAATGTGTAAAAAAATGAAGTCTATAATTCGCATAATAAACGTAACACATTATTTTATTTCAACTTACGAAACGTGAGGCATGTTCAAACATTAGGTATACTAGCTTCGTAACGCCTAAGGATGGATAATGAATTCTCTGTGCAAGCGCAAGAGTTGGCGAGCTAGAGTGCAAAGTTACATTCATTGTGGTTCTCTAACCTAACAAAAGCTTCCATAGATCTAATGCACAGCATTTCCCAGCGTGTTAAATTACCTTGAAATATCTTACAATAATGTGTAACCTAAAGTGGTTATGATAAGTAACCAGTTTTTGTGCTATTTACTCAGGCACGTGACCAGGTATAATCGATCACCAGGTTATGTCCAAAAGCGTGCAAGGAATTCAGGGCCTCGTGTCTTTGTGAACGCTTAAAAACTTGGGTTACTGTCTGATTGCCTCAAGCTGACATTTCGCCATACTCATACTAACCTCAGAACTTAACAGAATAGCATATAAACTGTCACAAACATTGGGGTCAGACACACATATGCAAGTAATCATATTGGTTTATTTGTTGGGTGCAATAAAAAGCTTTACTCGGATCACTTATTAAATGACTCGAGAATAAATTTCAGTCTACTCGGGTGAGACCAAAGACATTTTATAAACCCCTATGGAATACAAAATGCACAGTTGCCTGTAGTCTTGCTTATTGATTAGTGTGCAGACGTAGGACATCAAAATAAAATTCATTTAAACATAATTCTAACAGTGAGTTAAAAAAATCTTCTACAAATCCGTCAATGACCGGTATTTATACAGTAACATATCATTGTGATTTACTGTAATTAAAAAAACTCTCTAGGCATCAACTGGGGCCATGGGAGGAGTCCAACCTCTCGCGTGCCACCTAGTCGATACAGGTTCGATACATTTTGTCTTAAAGTATGGTACAAGAAGAACCAGCCGGGGCAGGGGGGGGGGGAGTAAGCAGAAGACAGCTTTCTCCTCCTCCTTACAAAACTGACTGGATCCAGCAATGCAAAAATAAAATGTAAATATTTTACAGATTTAACATTTTACCCTTAATATTTATTGGCTGAGTGATAAAAATTCCTATTCACTAGAAATATTAAAAACTTAAATATAATATATTAACTATAAAATAAAATTGTTACTGATGTTTAATCCAGTTTCTTTGCTTTATGTATTTTTTGTTTGTCCTTAACACTTGTCTGCCAAAGTTTTATAAACTTACAATGATATATATGGGGACCAGAATTCCAAACCACGCCAACTCCAAAATTTATGAAATAGTAATACTGGTAAAAGGTAATATCTTCAATATGTGCATGTATATTTATCTTAAAATGTGTTAATAATCAAAATGCAACAATTTTACTGCAGTTAGTAGCATATTTCAGATAGAAATTAATTCACAATGATAAATGTATTTTTTTTTTTTGCTAATTATTAAATTTTAGAGTTAACATGGTTTGGAATTCGAGTCCCCATATTATTATTTATACAGAAAAGTTACTAAACGCAAAATTCTCTGTAAAATGTTTGAATAGATGAAGAACATATTAATGAAAATCAATTTTGAACTGAAATACTATATGGTAATAAGATTTCACTTAGTGGGACATCACAGTGAAATTTTGAGACATCACAGTGAAAGCTGTGTATGTAGAGGTGCATATTTGTGAGGCCTGAACCACAAGCGTACAGTGTGTCCACGGTCGTGCACGTGGTTTCTGGAGTGCACGCTGCAACAGAGGCTGACGAGGCCTGCCTTGCGAGGTGTTGGTCGCCCCTGCAGCTCTCCGTTCCCAAGCTAAGAAGCCCCAGCACCGAGATTAGGCTGCAACTTACCAACGCAAGTCCTCTGGTCCTTGTCCAGCCGCATCACGTGCGGGCAGTCACACTTGAACGTACCGTTCATGTTGAGCAGGCACAGGTGGGAGCAGTTGCCGTTGTTGTCTCCACATGGATTCTTAACATCTGGAAATCAATAAATAACTGCATTAAATTTGTAAAGAAAACTGCAACAACTGAAACATTATTTTCAACAAGCTGAATAACTATCATATGATATTATATGTAGAGTAATCTCTCAGTTTAATGACTCTCAAGGGACTGAAAAAAATCATAATTAAAAATAAAAAAAGACACACTCAGAAAACTATTTTTGGGAACTTGATGAACAAAAACAATATTTTGCCAGACTGGTGAATTCTCAAATGCAAAATTTTTTACATTTAATCCTCTAGAACAAGGGATTATGCTATATGGAGGAAACATCCTGGCAAAACAATTCACTTATACAGTTGGCTATGTTTTTACATAAATTTATTGACTTCCAGAAACCTTAAGATTTCAACTGATGTTCACAAAATTACTTTATGTCCCAAGTCCTCTCAATAGCAGCGTTAGAAAAACTGAACACACTCTTGTGCAACAGAGTGACTGTAAATTTCCCCATGTGTTCACCCTCCCTCTCCCTCATTGCTCCACCTGAGGAAAGCACAATTAAAGGCTAAGCAGAGAGATGTAAGGCAGAGCATAAAAAGGTACGAGTAGTGCATACCGCTGACACACTGTTAATTTTTCTTTTAGGGAGCACTCTACCCAACTCACAAGAGACTCTTTCACAATAAAGATGAATTACTGTTGGTCTCAGAAGAGTCAATGTACTCTAAGAAGATGGTTTACTGGTCTAATTGCTGCTAAACTTTTGATAAAATAAGACTGTTGCTAGCCTGGCACATTTCTCCAAGTCTGAAGGCTCAAATAAATGCACCACTAAGAGTGGAATAAGCATTGGTATCAAATGCTCCATTGCTACTACTGTACATGCACAACACAGAATAGGAATGCAGGCCTTTTGTTCTGCTATTATTTGTCTGAGGATTCAAGCAATGACCTTATCAGTTTATAAGCAGCGACTTGGTAGCAATGTCTAATGAACACTTCTCATAAATTCGTTCGTATCTAGTAATTGCAGTTTGAGATACAGCAATCTAAAACTAACACTTCTCAGGACGATGGAGAGCTTCGTAGTAATTACATTTTGAGATACAGCAATCTTATTAACACTTCTAAGGATGATGGAGAGCTTCAATAAAGTATTTACAATATTTAGTACAGTTTTCTTTACCACACGTCATTGTCGGGAATGTTTCTTTTCTTGGGTTAACATATTTGGGACACATTTAGTAGTTTTGCCAAATAAACTTGTTTCTAACATACTACAAAGCACTTCAAGAACCAGTAGGCAATATAGTCAGTTGATAAATCAGTAGTCCGCTTTAGATGAAGGCAGGAATTTCGACACATGGTTGGAAGGCTGCTTTTTTGGCAGTGTAAGGGACATTAAGACACAATCAGCATACTCTCTTACAATTGTTTACTACCTCATGACTCAGAATTTGACTGCTGCAGTCCATTGTGTCAAGTAAACAACACACCTTTTGAAACATTTAAAAATTAATAAAGGGAAGTAGACAAGACAGTTTTGTAAAGATGGATTCCCTGAAGCATTGTAGTTCAGTCCATGGAGGAAGGTACACCATATACAGTAGAGCCCCCATTTAATGAACTCGGGAATAATGAAGACAGCCAATTAACGAAAGGATTTTTAGGAACCTTCAAAAAATAACAAAAAAATGTATTAAATAACTAAGTCACTTTGATGAAATTGAATACTAATAGTAATTTAAGGCCTTTAAAAATACTAGCACTGACAGCAGTATATACTTATTTCTCCGTAGAAAAGCTTAAACCATCCGTCGAGAAACAAAACAAAATTTGTTAATATTTGTTGAAAACTTTGGCCAAGGGAGCAATTTTGAGATATGCATGCGCGGGCGTGGCCGAGCGAGCGCCGCTGTGTTGCATAACAAGCGCGTGCCTAGATCCTCATCCTGGCGACTGGCAAGTGAACGACCGTGTAGGTACCCAGCCTCCACAGCGCGGTGGTGGACAGCACAAGAACCAATTCACAGATAGTGAGTGCTTCACGTCTCCGTTAGAATGCATTGCAGTGCAGCATGCTATCTGGATTAATTTTATTACCGATAGAATGCAGTGGTGTGCAGCGTGATTTTTTACACTCGCGTCCCGTGATAAAATAAGCGAGTTTATAAAAAAAATACGTAATATTATTTATGCAGACTTTTTACAACAATTTATTACCGTTATTGTAAATAATATGTTTCACCGATGCTAAAATAATGCTCTGAGTGCTAAGTATTTTTAGCAAGCAAACAAACGAGTTTGTTTCACGAGCTACAATGGCCGCCGCCACATGTATTTAATTATTATTTTACCATTATCTCGCAAACTTTTAATCCAGTTTCAATTTTTAAAAAAAATTTTTTTACTATTTTTATGCGAATTTTCTTAATTTTGTTGGTGGAACAGGCGGGAGAGAGATGGAAAGATTGACGGCTAGGGCAGTGTTAGTCATCACTTCTCATGTGTTGATAGCGCGCAAGGGCAGCCTAACTCACCATGCGCACGCTCGCCGAGCGTTCCACTGGAAGTTTTTTCACAGATTTTTTTTTCTTTTCACTACTGTGGCTTACCTGTTGACAGTAAATGTATTTTGTTATTTTTTGAGCCAATATACTTTTTTTTTAAATTACCTTAAATTCCGACTAAACTTTGGGGAGTCGGATTTAACGAAACATCGATAAAGAGTAAACATTTTCAGGTCCCATGGCATTTTGTTAAATCGGGGTTCTACCGTAGTAATCAGACTGTGGGATCAAGTTTGGAAAGCTTTAAACGGTGCCCACTTCAGTCAATCCACAGTTACTGAAACCATGTGAAAGAATTATTTTAGGTCCAACCTGCGAGCACTACAACTAATAACAGTACTACTAACCTAAACCCTGTGTTATAGACTTAGCAAAAACTTAAGTACCTTAAGATAAAGCACTCATGACATAGCGTCATAAAGAACAATCCAGTACTTTTTTTTATCAACGCTGATGAATAATTTGTAAATACATATTCAGATACAAATATTATATTGTTTCTAGATAAAACAAATCTTAAGTTTGATAAAATATACAAGTGTTCAATAAGTGGATGAAGAGAAACAGTACTGACGCAGCAATTTATACAAAGAAATGACAGGCGGTTATTGGGTACAGAAGTTTAACAAAATCAGAAGAACACAAATTTTCTAAATTATACATAAGGGGAGTCACAAAACAGTAGAGTTAAAAGAATAAAGGATCATAAAAACATACCACGCGGCTGACGACTAGGATGAAGAATCTGAATGTCAAATGGCTGAGTGAGAGTGCGCTGAATGACGCTGACATCAGAACCATTCCACTTGTTAGCTCTGATAACAGCATTTGTCCGCCAGTCCGTCCAGTACACGTAGTTTTCAAACAATGCAATAGCAAATGGATGTGACAAGGTCTCGTGACCGCGCATTACCTCGTGATGGTCTTCTCCATCGTAATCTGTTGTATGGATGGAGTCCGATCTAAAGAGAAAAAAAAGTAAACGGAAACTACACTTTAATACTAGCTTGTTAACATTTGCAACACTATTTTATAATAAATATACAGTGTAATAAATAAATCTGGTGTATAATGAAAAATATGGAATTACTGTAGCAATGTGCACTTAAGAAAAATTTTGTACCACAGTCCCTGAAATAATTATAAGTACCTCGCATGAACGTATCTTCTGTCATTGCAGAAAACACAGACATTACAATGATGTTAGAAGCATGTTGATGCACAAATTATACTTAATTATGTGCTAAGCATGCATGTTTGCTACTCCTTTGCTTCAGCATCCATGTCAATGAGGATAAACTTGCATACATGTCAGGGACTCCGAGCTTGCACGAGAACATTACATTGCAATAGAAGCATTGATAAGATAAAAACATTGAAATAACAAAACTTTATTCTTTACAATAACGTTGTAAACACACAACATCCATCCCCCCAAACTAACTATCAGAAATGGATTATGAAAATAGATATGCAGGTCTTTAAAAATACATAATTTACAAGATTTGTAGAAAATCGAAATTTTAAAATCAATCAGTATAGCCATAATGCAAAGCATGCCAAATTTTAGTACATATTAACCAAAATATGACACTCTTTTTTGCCAGAATGATGCTGCCTAATGTTGCTAACATGATTTTCCAGTGAATAAATGTAGCCTATGCACACACTTTAAACTGCCACTATAAAGTACTGAACTGTGGTGATGTGTCAAACAGAATTACATAAGTTAACTTATTTTTAAAAACATGTAAACCAAGTCAAAATACAAACATAACAGTTCATTCACCAATGTTATAATACTACAGCAGTTTGTGGAACAGTTACACTACAGGGCCACAATCTACAATTATTAACTGGTAGACATAACCTGTAACTCCTGTTTCCAACCACACCTTTACTACTTTGAGGTTTTTATAAAACCCAGAGTTGAAAAAATTATCCTACATAGCTGGTGAGAAATGTTTAAGCACATAAAAATTATAAAATTACGAAATATCAAATACCTGGCATCTATCCAGTAGATCCTCTTCAAGTCGTAGTCAAGGGTCAGCCCATTTGGCCACGCACCATCGGTGATCTGATCCACTCTCACAACAGTCGTCCTGAAGTATCCACTCATGCTGCAACGCTCTATTCTCGGAGCATTTGCATCCCAGTCTGTCCAAAACAGTAGCCTGTGAAGCAATGCAATATATATACAGTCTACACTATGATTAAACATTTTAAATACTGTAGCTAACAAAACACACTTACTAAAACATGTAGACAGAAATGCACAAGTACTTACAGAATCAGTACTTGCATGTGGGAGAACACAAAACACAGATGGACAACACATTTTTTGCATGGTTACGAGGTTGAAACGTTTTTGTTAGCAAGACCGCACAACCGCACGGAAAATGTATCTGTGTTTTGTGTTCTCCCACCTGCAAGTACTGTTTCTGTAAGTACTTGTGCATTTCTGTGTACATGTTTTAGTAATTAGTAGACTAGCTGCCGTTTCTCACCATTTCTTTGTTTACATGACAAAAAACACACTTCTGATTCTTAAACATTAATTCACATTGGAGCTTAAGTGTGAAACCTCAAATATAAAGCTAAAGAGACCTGAATTTCTACACTTTGTATTAGGGCCTAATAAGGTTTGTTTGTAATGTGCTTCATCATTCACACTGTTACATAAATTTCATTACATTACTATCAAAAAGAAGGCAAAACTGTTTATTAACAGGTATCGGTACACAGGAAAATGGCAAAGGTATTTATTAACATGTGTTGGAATAAAAAAATTTAAAAACTTAAAAACAAAACCTTAAACCTATAATATCTAGCATAAGATGTAAACACCTTATAATCATCATAAGTTATTTTTACCAGTGCATTTAACATTCATGGCTCTTTTGTTTCTGTTCAGTGTATATAAACAGAATGATTCTATCACTTCTAATGTTATTGACCATTAATAAGACTTAAAAATTTTTATTCAGCATACAAATCTATATTTAACTTCATGAATCACTAGAAGAGTTTCTTTTTATTACGTAATGAGGTTTCACTGAAAATATGTTACTTTACAACAATAATACCAACTACATTTTCTTAACTGTTCAGAAAAATGTCTTAATTCAGACACGAGCACTGAACTTCAGCATTGGTTTATACTTTATAGTACATATTTTCATTACATTCATTAACTGTGTTTATTTAGTCACCTATACATCTAATTTAGAGTAAAAGAAAACACTTTTACATTAACTTAGACACTTAATTTAGGGTAAAGGAAAATAATTGTATTGTTTCTGGAAGAAAAAATTTACTAGGTTCACTATGTCATCAGACCCTCCAATTTAACTCAATAAAGGCCTAACTATAACTGCAAAAAACTACATACATACACGTGTTTCAGTTCTACCCTTTATAAGTTTGTTCTAAGGGTATCCTCACCCATATCTTGGGTCCAATGCAATGGCTCTTGGCGATTCCATTTCACCAGCAACAAGGGTCTTGCGAAAGCTGCCATTCAGACGGGCCACCTCAATCTGGTCGAGGTTGCTCTCCACCCAGTACAGATTCTCACCAATCCAGTCAACAGCCAGACCTTCAGCTGTGGCCAGTCCCGTCTGCACCACCACCTCTATGTTACTCAAGGCTGTTTACAAACACACATACATATATTGTGCATCTGCATAGGCTGCTGGTACAATAAATACCAACTACTGTCTGCGCATCAGCTCCGAGTCCCAAGTGTGTATGCATTTTTCATCCCAAACTTCATGCATGCCATAGTTACACAGTAACACAAACACGTCCTAACTAGGGCACCGAAATTTTCGCGAATCGCGAAATAAAGCAAAATAACGCAAAATGTTAGCAATTTTAATTTAAACACGAAATTCCACACTAAAAAACTTATTCAAGAAATAGACCTGAAATCCGCTTCTCCATTGGAAAGATCCATTAAATTAATTTGCAACAACACAGACCACATTTTAAACTCAGGACAGATTCCTAAACACAAATTTCCCACTTCAGAAGACTTTATTAACCTCTTTTCAACTTCGTTGTATGCGTATCAAAACAAACATCATGGCAGCAGCAGGTAGAAACTGTACAAGTACGAGATATTTCGATATTTTGTGAGTCGTTTCGAGTTTGAGAGTATTGATTCAAAAATCGAGTTACTCGTATTCTTCAAGGTCATGTCTACAGTTTTCTTCCTGTATTTCCATACGGCTCGGTCCCACTTACGGTTTATTTAATATGGGAACCAATATCTTAAAATGAAATCAAAGTCTGCAAAAAAAATTTTGTAAAACGTGTGAGTTAATCACTGGCTACACAGCATACAACTGCGGCCATGTCACAAGAAGAATGACAACAAATACAAAGGTGTCTATGTTATTGTTTACAAAGACCGTGACGCTGTTGTACGAAATATATTTTTCTGTAATGTAGACCTTTTATGCTCAAAATGCCTAAAGTAGTGACTGTTTTCCATCGTGCACTCAAATTTGAGAGTGAATGTTTGTACGTTTTTGATAAACTTAATAAAATATTAATGTTGAAGTTTTGTGATGTCAAGATTGAATGGGCTAGCAAAGACACTTGCATGAAACTTTGCAGTGACAGTTTAGTCCGCAAACAAAAAAAAGCATCCACGGCATCTCAAGCCAGCATGAGCACGAGGCAAATATCTGTAGGTGACAGCTTTGAGTTGGCCAAGAAGACTAAGGTTGACAAAGATGTATTTGTCACTTCTTTAACCAAGACCTTCTTGGAAGCCAACATTCCTTTAGAGAAGCTGGGTAGTCCTGCAATAAAAAGCTTTGTGGAAACATTTGTTCCTGGTAAGGCTGTTTGCTTTACAAATATATTTCTTGATTGTTAAATTTTGGTTCTGTTCTTTCTCCCTCCCTGGCAATATTTTATTGTTAGAAAACATCTTTGTTTACAGGTGGAGGGCAGTTACTATGCCTAAAAACCTTGCGTGAGACCTATGTACCTAAACTCCAAGCAGAGGCTGAAGAAGAGTGGCGGGAATCTATCACAGAACAGGATGTGATAATTCTATGTGACGAGACCACTGACAAAAAAGGACAGTGTGTTTTTGTGGTCCTTATAAAAACATTGTGATCAACTGACAAGCAAACACCTCTTGTGGGTGGAGTAAAAGTTCTGGAGAATGCAAATAAGAGTGAATGCTCACGATCAATTCTGGAACTACTGACAAAATACCAGATTGAACATACAAGAGTAGTTGCAATAGTGTGTGACAGTCCACATTATATGACAAAGTGCGTAAATTCTTTGCAAGTTATTCTTTCGTCCGAGGATAAGGATGCAATGCATATGCAATGTTGGAGTCATAAACTTAATCTTGTACAAAATATATGGCCCCAGTCCCTGCCAGAGTTGAACACCTTTGTAAGCAAAATAAAAACAGCATTTCTGAACACACGCAAAAGAAAACACAGATATTTGTGTTTCCTGAAAGAGCAGTATCCTAGCCAAAAAAAAACCACATGTTTTGTTTCCAACTCCAGTACTTACCAGGTGAGGTTCATGGTTCGAGGCTGTGGGCTATGTAAACCTGAAATCACTAGAAGGAGAGTCTGAAGCTTTGCAGTATTTTGCGAACTTGTCAAGTGTTATTCAGTGCCAAGCTCAGTTTCTTGTAGAACATGGATGTGCTTTGGTTGAACTGACCAAGCAGCTCGAGGGATCAAACTACGCCATGGCTCACTTTATAAGTGGAAATCTTTCTGATTTGTCAAAAACCTTTCAAATGGTGGAAGATTTTCAGTTTGGTTTGAAAACAGTCAAATGTCTGAAGTCATTGTCAGTTGTGAAGTAAGGGTTGATTAAGTCCCAATTTCAGTCATGTGGGTTGAAATCACACACCAAATTGTTCAAATTGATTGCTGAAGATCCTTCCAGACTATTTTCCAAAAATTTAGGGCAGCTGTTTAACCCACGTGATGTAATGTTAAATGAAGTGAATCAAGATTTGGCCAAGGCAGGAAATTTTCTGCCATTTGTTTCAACCATCCCAGAGAAAGAATTTTTGGAAGGATATTTAGTATTCAAAGAAATAGTGGCTAGGAAAGTAAAAAATAGTGAAGGCAGTGTTGACATTACTCCAATTCTTCTCGCTTTGAAAATTGACCATCCAGTATTTGCAAGCAATGCACTGAAAGCTGTGTGGATACCTGCATCTAATGTCGACTCTGAAAGAAGTTTTTCTGCATATTCCGACATTTTGTCAGATAAAAGACGAAGTTTGAAACATGAAAATGCTGAACTAATGGTGTCATTATATTTTGGCAGTAACACATAAAATGGTGACCAGATGGACTTGGACTGAACTGTCAACTCTGTAAACATATGTGTTTTATTCATGTACATAGGCCTATTCTTTAAATGTATTTTTAAATTTTGATATCGCTTTTAGTTAAAATTACTGTTTTGCAACTCAAAATCACCAGTATAATTAGGTATAACATGATTGAAGGTTTATGTTTGAAGTATCGTGTATAATTTTATGTAATGTTTTTGTATTTTTAAATTTTTTCCCATAATTTTAGAGTGCAGTTTTTATGATGAAATGAGACTATTTTCATGATGAAATCAAGAAAATTTTATGATGAAATCAGTTAATTTTATTTACTGTGAAAGTGGGGCCCTAGTCCTAACATAACTACGGCTGGTATGTGTGTCGACATGCTGTCAGCCTCGTTGTATTATTTATATCTTTACGGATAAAAAATGCACATCCACCAGGGACTCAAGAGCTGGCACGTGGACAGTAAAAGTAACACGATTATAAGTATCTATTTGACTGTTAGATAATCAAAGTTTTAGAACCTAACATAATACCAATTTATTATCATCATAATTACTGTGCCCATTTTCATTGTGGTTAGCAACATTCTTGTTTTAACACCTTACACGGACTTAAAGAGGAATTTTTCACTGGCTAATTAAATTTCTACAAATATACATACAGTATTTTACATCAAACAGCTTGAAACAGAAATTCCTGAAATTGTAGTTCTTAGTTCTGGGTAATTACATACAGAATAAATTCTTGAGGTATGACACCTCTCCTTTTACATTAACATGGCAAATTACTGTAGTATATTTGGAAAAAAATTTAATACATTAATTATCAAAATAATGTAAAAAAAATTATGTTGGCAGTCCTAAACTCCTATTTTATTCTACCTCTTGTTCCCTCTCAAACCTTCTCCAAAATCTATAGCAGGTATAATTGCACAAATGGTACAATTTTGAACTCAATTTTGTTGCTTTAACATTCACAGAAGATGATGTAGGTACTTACAAATATATAAAATTCTGATGCTGAACTGAAATTTTTTATATTACAATAGCACAAATTTTTACACCACACTCAGGATTCCTTGATATTTGCTCCCTAAAATCACTTTTTGTTCTGTTCTTTTCCCATTTACCAATACCAAATGCACTTTGCATTAATAGCCTACTATGTACACTAGACCCTCGATTTTATGACCGTGGATTTAACATAGGCAGTGATTTTATGAATACATACAATCTCAGAAACCCCCAAATAATAATAAAATTGTATAGCAAAATAGTACAAAATTACATTGAAAATTAATTAAAAATATATTATCTAATTCAAGGTGGTAAAACATGATGGTTTAAAAATTGTGTAGAAACTTTTTTTTTCCATGGCTGTCAGTTTTTGGAAATAAATTATACATTCGTGTATTGCGTACTCCCAGAACTCCTAATTTATCTTTACCCATCAAACTGTCTATGATACAGATTCTGCAACCACTTATACATGTATTTTTTATTTCTAGTGTTCAGAATTATGGTGAGGTTTACACCATTATATTTTGTTCTACATTAACGTAGGAGCCATTTTGTTCTACATTACAGTAGCCTTAAATTTAAAAATCAATACATAAAATTTAAAAAAAATAAAGTTCACAAGAAAGTAAATAATGAAAGACATGTATTGTTATTTGCAAAAGTGATTTAGCACTGAAGCTAATCAATAATTATGGTTAACACAAATTTAAAAAAAAAGTCAGTTAGATGAGCCAAAATATCTATTACAGTAAATTTAAATGGTTATACAGTAGAAACCTGTTATAACATTTCTGGATATAACATTTTCCTGCATATAACATCACTTTTCTTTGGTCCCACCATTTTTCCATAAAGCATAATGCTTTAATTTCCTGCTTATAACAACACTGGTATTTTCATTTCCTACATATAACATCACTTTTTTCTCAGACATTAACCAAAACTTGGGAAAATTTTTCTTAGCTGTATTATTTTAAATAATATAACTAAGCTGTAGACCTGTAAAAAAAACAAATTAATGTCTGGGAAAGTATCATAAGTGTACATTAAAGTGATATTTAAAACTGTGATCCTAAAGATGACGATCATAAACCTACAGAAGACGAGTGGTAAAGCCTCTATTATACACACAATGTATGTATTCATCATGTTTCTGACAGCACAGTAACTATAGTCTCATTTATTCTCATTATAGGCTTATCTGCTGTACATAAACTATCACATTTTGAGTTACTTTCATGTAGTATCCATTTATTGGTGTAAAAATATTGATTCCTGCTTATAACATTTTCCTGCATATAACACTTTTTTTTACAGGTCCCTTGAAAAATGTTATAACAGGGTTATACTGTATACACAAAACAACTAAATAAAAATTTAATTTACTATCTGCAGAGCAGTAACAGGAATTTTTTTTACAGAAAACTACAGCAGTTGCTGAAAATACAACACTTATTTTATCTAACATTACTGGACAGCAAATATCTGTAGAGTTAGTAAGCAATTAATTTTATTGATAAACGAAGTAATTTCTGTGCACTTACACTGGGCTACAAGTGTTCCTCTGTATATCTTATCATCAATGACATCAGTCCAGAATATCATGTTGGTCTGCTCAGTATGGTAAAAGTCCAAGGCGATTGTGTTCTTCAAGCTTGAGATCAATGCTTTCACATTGAATGTACGTAGGTCCACACCACGTAACTCATGTCTGTTGCTAAAGATCACGTATGGAGTTTCGGAATCTGCAATCACAATATCAACACAAAGATAGCGTTACAGAAGTGTGTTGGATACAGAGAACCTAGAAAGGGCATAACTGCTGTAAATAATATCTTATACAATATCCTAACAAAATAAAATCCTCTAGAATAAAATCCTCTAGAATTGATTAAATGTTTTTTAAGACCCAGTATCGTCTGTCATGCTGAATTTCACATGATGTTTTACTAATTCAAAATTTTAGTGACTTTTATTTTTAAATATGACAATAGGAGTGTAGCTAATAACCTTACCCTGCACAATGTGCATTATTTGTGAAAAAGTACTTACAGTAGAATCCTGTTATAATGTTCCCATTTTTGTATACCGTAATATTTTCTTTGTTACAAGGTTACTTTCATATGATCCCTCAAACTATTTTATAATAGCAAATTACGCTCCTATTATGTTTTCCCATTTAAAGCATAGACATTTTTTGTGTTAACTGGGAAACGGTTATAGCAGTGTTATATAGTATTAAGAATTGTGACAAATACTAAATTTCTGAAAATAATTATCTTTCCACATTTAATGAAAACCAAATACCATGTATGGTAATAAATAAGTATAAAAATTCACAAACTATTGAGTAATGGAGATCAATTTTCAAAAAAGCCTGATAATACAGACCTCTATAACAACAAAAAAAACCTTTACATAAACAGCAAGACAGATGTCAACAAATGCAAATGACATTGAAATAGAAAGAACATTTAAACCTGAATTAGGCTTTATTTCACAGAATAGATCTGATGTTCTAGTTTGCAAGATAGTCGTACTTAAAGTTAAACAACAAAGAGAAATTAGTCCAAGATAACTACATTTTCTAGTACATTCACCCCCTCCTAGGTGGTGAAATCTTTAAGATATGAAGGTTGCCTTCTATATCTAGAGCTTCGTCTCAGAAGCTCTGGAGAATCACTGTCCTTATCTTTTTCTTGTGTAGTTTCAATACAGTCCTCATTTCTGTTTTCTTCAGGTCCCGTATTAGGCGAAGACTCTTCAGCTGATTTCTTTGAAGTAGATGTGTCGACTTCCAAAACAGATTCTTCTAAAGAACTTCCTGCAGGTGCGAGATGTTTATTTGATACAGTTGTTTCTCTTCCATCGGGAAATTTTACGTGAGAGTA
>PNEQ01049677.1:0-18928 GCA_003012365.1 Medauroidea extradentata
GTGTAACTAAATTTTCATAAATAAATGACTACGTTTCGGCAAAAAAAAAAAAGGGTTTCATAAAGATGTTAGGATGAAAGCAAGTTTCCGAGCTAGAGCTTGATGCAATCTTGTGGAAAATTTAATTTTTGTCGATATTAAATACAGTTAAAATTGCGGTAGCTGGCAATTTTAATCATTAATACCATAAAAATAAAGGTTATTAGGTCATTTTATTAATTTCTTTTGTTGTTGTTTTTTGAAATCTCGAAAAGGGAATCGACGATTCCGATTCCGAGAAGAACTGGTGGAATCGAAGCATCGAAGAATCGATACGACCCATCCCTACATAAAACAAAAAGGAAAGTCAAACCTGGGAACGTATAAAAGGTGTTCTACTGTATGATCATTATATTAGTATTAATATTTACTGTAACTTCACATACAAGAAAAAAAACACTACTGGCAGCTTTGAGAGGTTCACATAGCATTCTTTTAAGTTTTCATGATTTTTAAATCAACCATTTAAGATTTACTAGTCTTTTTCCTAATTTTGAAAGATATTCACTTCATTGCAGTACTTCCCAAAATTAAATAAGGCCTAGTCGTAAAATCATCTAATGTCTTGTCATATAACGTCAACACTGCACAACTTACATCCTGTGCTATTTACGGGCGCAGTTCACCTTATTTTTTGCCTTTTTATTTTTGTATTTGTACCAGAAATATTTTTTCTTATTTTAGACAAATTTTGATAAAATTTGTTTGTCTCTTGTCCTTTTTGCGTAACGAGTCGCAAACTTCAAAATTTACATTTTACGGTTCTATGTACGCCACTAAAACCAACCGAAACACCAAACCGAAAAAAAATCACAGTGTACAACAATGTTTTAGGCTGTGATTTGACACATACAAAAACATATATATATTTATTTTGTTGTTACTGTATTTGCCGGCATATAAGACAACAATTTTTACATATTTTTGGCCCTCAAAAATGCTACTCGTCTTATATGAGGGTGCAAAAATTGTTGGTAGCCAAAAATAGTTTGAAAGCTAAGCTGTAAGCTGTGGAGTTGTGTGATGTTTCAAGGAATTGCGTTTTTCGTCACAAATGAAAAAGAGTGCCCCATTTATTTTAATAAAATTTACGGTACGAAATTTTGATGAGAGTCATTCATAATAAAGGACACTTCCTCACAGCGAAGCGGCGATCGATGCGAGCGCGTGCCGAGATACTTTGTCTTGCCAGCCTACAACTCTCGAGCGGAGAAAACGAGGATCTAGGTCCGCATGCTTTCATCCTTTGTCTCGCAAGCACAAGACTCTCGGCGGAAAAAACCTGGATCTAGATACCGTACCACACATTCATGTGTCTACCGTCTAGTGCTAGGCTGGCAGACAACAGCGCACAGGAATGCGATGACCTTGCAAGCAGCTGATGTTGCCCAGCGTTGCCATGTAGTGTGCGGCGTGCCTGTCTGGCGTTGCCAAGTCGCACACACCTGCCGGCAAACTGAGAAAATCGCCGGCCGCCGCCGTGCATTTCCTTGGCTCTTGGGCGCGTGGAGGGCAGAAGTAGCCAATGTTATGATGTTTAAATGCCGGTAATAAATGCATTGTAAATATATAAATTAAGTTTTTAATGTTTCAGGCAAAGGAAAAAAATATTTTTCTGACGGGAATTTCAAAATTAGTAATTTACTTTTTTTCAAGATTTTGTACCTTCAAAACCATGACTCGTCTTATATGTGGGGTCGTCCTATATGCCGACAAATACGGTATACATGTCAAATCACAGCCTACAACGTTGTTATACGCAGTGAATTTTTTCGGTCTGGTATGTCAGTTGGTTTTAGTGGCATAGGTACATAAAACCTGAAGTACAAATTTTTGTTTATGACTCATTACGCAAAAACTATGACAGATGCACAAATTTGCTAAGAGGAAGACAAACATCGAAAATAAGAAAAAATTTATCTAGTGCAAATATAAAAATAAAAAAGATACTGAAAAATGAGGTGGGCCACGCCCTTAAAGCTGCTGCTTACGAAGTGCTTTAAATGTGCTGTAATGTGTGGATAAGGATTTTTTTCAATAACTAAACATGTGCCTATTGTACCAATGAATGAAAAGAAGCATTTGAAATGAGAAATGTCATTATGGCACCATGCTAATTAAAAACAGTTTATAAGCCTTTCAGCACAGTAAAAAATATTTGTTTTAGACTGTCATGCTCCAAAATGTACTAACTGGATGTACAGTACACAAAACTCTGATAGAATGATGCACTGAACTTTGCAACAGACTTTTTACCAATATAATTACAAGGTCATTTTGAAAGCTGTATTAATTAGTTTAAACTGTATGGCACTTTTCACAGACATCACCAATGAATATTGCAACCTACCGAGGCCTTCTCAATAGTGGTAAACACTCCAGTGGATTCAACGACGTATTCTGCACCTGCTTTGCCCCAGGGAATGGCCTTAGGATCCCTCTCAGAAAACACTGCAATCTTTTTGCCTGCAAACACAGCAGCCTACTTGCAACACACACATAAATGGAGCATTATGTACTGCTTACTGGTAAAAAAATTAATACAAAAAGTAGTCAATATAATCATAACAAAACTACTATAAAATTATCTCACAATATGAGCATAAAAAGTACATAAAAATCCCAGACATCATTAGACTGAAGCAGACAAGCAAAGTGGAAAGAAGCAGCTACAGAAAACAGTTATTTCATAAAACTTTAGCTTGAAATCAAACCCAGGTCCTTCTAAATGAAAGTACTGAGAGAATCCACTGGGCAACAATGCTCTCAATGGCAGGAGCTTTTAAGCCAAACTCCACTGCCTCATACTGCAACCACTATGGAGATAGCAGCAGGCCAAGTACTCACCGTCCACAACCAGGAATCCATCCTGAGACGTCACCTCACCCTTGAAACGGCCATGTGTCGAGTCATACTTGAACATGTACACCATGTAGTCCAGGCCAATGAATGGGTCATTAACTGCCACGACCTGTACCCACCAAACACAGCTGCCAACTCTAATACAGATACATCACCAATCCTTAACATAGCTATTAATGAGCACATTTTCAGGTCTTGTTAAAACTCCTATATATGTAGTTATTTTGTACTGCAGCAAATGCCCTTATCTATAATTTTTAAGTTAGAAAGAAAGATCATTTTTTCAACTTGCAGACTTAAAAGATTAAATTGGCCAGTTTGACATTTAAAGGTTTATACATTAGTATAGGAATATGCAAATAAAGAATCTCCTCTTTACCCCAAAATAAAATTGCAATCAATAAACAAAAATGTTTTTAGATGGCTTTTGAGTTTTGAATAACCACAATTTAGTGTAAGCATACGTAATTATATACCAATTTTTAAAGTATATTTTATGATAGTGGTAGTTGCATTTAATCAGATTTTTCAATAGTTTTAAAGGCTATTCTTAGCACTGTTTAAATGTTGGTTGAATCACGAATACTAGAATAAAGTAAAACAGGGTGAATAGGAACACTGCTGGGGTAAATCTAAATAGAATTTTACAACCAAATTTCTGCTATAAAATATATTTTAGAAACACTGTTTGTTAAACAAATTAAAACAGGTAGTGTTACTGTAATATAATTTTATTAAAAAATTACTGTATTATCAGTTTGGAATTTCTCATGTTCTTCCCGCTCACCTCATTTTACAGTGTGCCTTTTCACTTCGAACAGCTAAAACTATGTATTCTGTGAAAAACATTGCAGCAGCATTTCAAGGTTTACAATTTGTCAAATAAACTTTATGCCCCATGAATGTGTTTCACGACAAATGACGCAATTAGTATTTGGCTGTCTCAACAACCGATACATTAAGAGACTGGTAGATTAGTACGCCATTTAAGTATTTATGTAATATCTTCACATCCAAATTATAACTGCTAACATAACAGCTAGTTCTCTTTATAGCAACTTCAAACACAGCTAGCTATCAATAACAATGACACAAATTGCACAAACCATCAAGAGACACGTAGGTACTAACATTTATACAGGAAAACTTTTGAAGAAATGACCAATTATTTTGTGTTTGAATAAAACACTAATTCAGGATGCAAATGTTTCGCAACTGCACACACTACTCTGGTGTGAACATTTAGATTCATGTGCAGGATGGGAGAACCATTCAAAAGGTCAATGATACATACTTTTACACACTAATTACAAAATAATTAAAAGTCATTTAGTAATTCTGATGCATAACTTACCTAGTCAAGTTCTATTTTTTATGCTTCTAGACTGCCAATAGTATCACAGATATAAATGACTGCATAGACTGATACTACTTATAATAAACTAGCTTTAAAATACAGTATTAGACTGTCTGCTCACATTTTTTTTTCCAATAGACATGTTACCAAGTTTCAGAAAGTTTTACAACAAACTTTTTCTATTTACTTTTTGATTTGCCCCACAGTCCATCCCGGTATGGTTTCATTACCTTACGTCAGGCAATGCAAAATAATGCTAATGAGCATAGTTCTTCAGTGGTGCAAATAAGATGAAGTGCAAAATGTAAAATACTTTGGAACAAAAATGGCAATATGTTATTAAAGAACAGAAAAGTATATATTGTTAGTGCCATGACTAATATATAGAACGCGCTATTTTTCGTTTAAAGCAAACACAGTCCATTAATCTTAAAAATGTATATGTTATTTTACTGTCTGCACAAAAGCATTATTATTAACGTTATACATTAATTTTAAAATTAAATTGTAGCTGCTTTATGCAGTGAACTTTTAATATTTCAGCTACTCACAATTACTTTTCAACATTTTATCTCATAAAGTCCGTATTATAAACTTTCTTCGCAGCTGTTAATTACGTTTTACAGGATATTTCAAAATAAATATAACTTATGATTTTATTTGTTCTAGTCAAAGAAGAGTAATCTCAACCTTCCTTTCGTTCAAGAATCTGCAAAATAATTTGTTTGTTGTTGTGGGCTGTTCTCTCAAGCAACACTTGAGCAAGTGGAGTTTGTGGGTTATTTGCGGGCCACAAATGAAAATGTTTAAGAATACCACCTTAAATGTCACACTATCTTTAAACTAAAAATCAGTGCAAAGCCAACAGGCTTACATAAATTTACCTTTTAGTAAAATTTGTTACTTAAAGGCTAATAAATTAAAGTAGTACCAGTCTGATCATACACCTTCATTCATACCAGTGATACTATTGGCAGTCTAGAAGCCTATGAAGTAGAATTATTCTAGGTACGCATCAGAGTTATTCATTTGTAAGGGCATTGTGGCACTAACAAACAGTAGCGGGCGGTAAAGACAGATAATGGCTGTTCACACATTGTCTCAAAAAATAGTTAAGAACATTTTAAATTAAAAAAAAACAGTAAAA
Source organism: Medauroidea extradentata (assembly GCA_003012365.1). Lineage (NCBI taxonomy): Eukaryota > Metazoa > Arthropoda > Insecta > Phasmatodea > Phasmatidae > Medauroidea > Medauroidea extradentata. Next base: position 5,406 of record PNEQ01049677.1, read on the forward strand.
TTGTTCCTACACACTGATTTTCATGTCTTTTTACTAAACATTGTCATGATACAGAATGTGGGTTATAATTTCATTATTAGCATTGAAAGTTGTTCCACATTTCCCTTTAGTCTATTTAATTTCCGGGCAAATTTCAATACGGATATTAAATAAGCAGTAAGTACATATAATTTTCTGCCTAGGTTACATTTAATTGCAAGGTTATCATATTTGGCAATTAAATGATAGTTAATATTTTCTTTAATAGTAACATCCAACATTAAAATATTATTTTCTAGCACGATCATCTGGTAATATTACATATAGAGGGTTCAATATGTAAAAATAGTCTGTGATAAATAATGCATTCATTACCTGCACTCTGTATTATTGGCATTTGCTTCACATTTAAAACCACAGCATCTCCTCGCCAATTTTGCTCAAGGCTCGTGTCACATTTTTGCTCAGAATCTTTTTTTTTTACTTGGAATTAGATAAAGTGTAACTTCTGGCATCTAGCGAGATGTTTTATAGTTGTGGGGGGGGGGGGGAATGTGACAATGCACCAGTACGTGCTGCCACCAAGAGGTGAGGGAAGTAACTTTTCGATCAACTGTATAAGAGGTGATGTCATTTTGTTGTGCACAGTACAGTGTTGCAATATCACAGCTTTACAGCATAAAAACTTAGTGCATTTGTGATCAGTTACATCATTTTACTGTACTGGCGCTATAAAACACAATGTTTTAAATATCTTACAAAAATGCCTTCATAGAAAACTGGGTGTGCACGTGTACTAGTGCACCAACATGCTGGCCGCTACTGCTAACAAAGTTTCTTAATCAGTAATAATGCAGGCGAGGTTGCTGTTGTATTTTCCAAACACTGCAATTAACGTATTAAAATTCACATGAATACTGCAACTTTATAGCAGTGTTCCAATTGGTTTCGATGTTTTCTTGTCCACTTACCCTCCATCAGTTTCCATGAGCTCTATACCAATACATTCAAGACGGAGCGAGCGTGTACTCAGATTCGTACACCTTTCTTTCCAGTACCAACATAAGCTGTATAGCATGTGTACCTCTCATTCAAAAATTATAAAATGTGCACAAATATTTACGTCACCATTTTATTCAACCTTTCTTGTTCTCACGAGATCCCAAAGAAATCTCAATATTACAGTAGTCTGTTGTAAATTACAGCATGCACAACAGGCTGTCACACGTACCTGTAGGAATATTCACTGGTGCATTTAGGTTTGAATTGGAACAGCCCTTTAATGACTTCACATTTTTAAGTGCACAAAACCAATTAAAGGGCCCTTAATAGCTGAACTGGAACACAGCTAAAATAGTAGTACACTTCATAGCTGCACTTGCAGACAAAACTTCTGTAGGACTTAAAAAAATCTGTCTCGCATCAAATGCCGACAACTGGCTCAGTCTGTACCACGGTCGGTCGTAGAAGAACAGGTCTGGACACTCGCCTGCTAACAATGTAATTTGCTTGACCCCCTTGTTTGGCTGTAGTTCGTTAAGTTACTGAGAATGTTGTACTTTTTGGCGCTGTAATCCGGGCGGTCGGAATCAAACTCCGACCACTTTTTTTCATTGTTAACATTCTAAAGTAAATAAAGATTTCTGGAGCCATGCTTTTAGATTTTGAGCAAAGGAAGTGTTTCATACATTGATAAAAAATAAGTTTTGATAAATTGTTAATAATAGTGGGAGGAAGTGGGCCGAGTTTGAGCCGACCGCCCTAACAGCAGCGCCAAAAACCTGTGTCATTGTCATGAACATAGTGAACTACAGCCAAACAATAAGGGGGTCAAGTTTCCAGGCGAGTGTCCTGACCTGTTGTTCTACGGCAGTGTTCTACACAAAATGGCTAAGTACAACTTTTTCCATTACACAAAGTACCGGTATTCCATAATTAAGCGTTAAAGCCACCTGATAGCAGCATTGTCCAAATGCATTTTTTTTTATAAAATCCAGAAAACTAAAATTGCCTTCTTCCTCGACACAAGTTACTATTTGACATGTCTTCATTATTTCAGTTTGTCTAATTTAAAAAAAAAAAAGAATGTTACAATTACCGTGCCTCCTCTTTCCAGAGCTGCCCTCAACACAAGGCGACCGATACGGCCGAATCCATTAATCCCGATCTTCGACATTGTCGACGGTTAGGACACCTGTAAAAAAATAAAACCAGAATATATTATATACGAACACGACATTAATCGGTATAAAAAACTGGTAAAATGTTAATCGTTTAAAAGTAACCAACATTAAATTCCAAACGAGTCACCCTTTCCAGGAAAAGGCGCATCCTTTTTCCTGTTAGCCTGACAACCATTGTTACAACAGTTACTTAATTTGAATAAAATTCATTCCATATTCATTCGGGAAACTACAGGTTTAACATAACAGTTAATTTAACAGATGCAATTATTTGAATTTAGAGCGCCATTGCTCACATCAGTACAGAAAGGGCATTTAGAGGTCATTATTCTCCAAGACAGATTATGCACAGTATTGAGCCGGTAAATTGAAACTGGCACTGGGGATAAAGATGAATCACTACTAAGTAGCACATACTAATAATATAAGCCAATAATGAAAGGGACTTGTTACGTCAGAATTACAAACTCTGTGCTAACCCCGTGACGACTATACATGTTTAAATGTTATAAAATCGATATTACAACTGCACGTAAAGAAAAACACAACCAAAACATTAATTGATACACATTAAAATACTGTCTTTTAGCATACTTACAACTATTCAGATGAAACACGACACCTTCACACAACCAGACACTAGCAGCTCTACTCCCCGGTGTAACTTCAAGGGCAAAGAGAACAGTCAGCCAGTCGGCGTAGATATCGCAAGTCTCCAGAGGGGAAAGGAGGGGCGTGGTCACGTGATTCCCCCTCCTCAGAACGGGGAAGTATTGACGTGACGTGTTCTGCGACACGTATTGGGCGCCTAGGCGGTTTTTCCTGCATTGCAAGCATTCCATCTGATGTAACAGTAACACGTTTCGTCGGAAGAAACACGTCGATTTCTCTCAGTATTTCTAAATACTCGTCAAAATATAAAGCTGACATGTGTGAACAGAGAATACCTGAAGAATTTAAAAACTGAACACGGAGCAGCGCTTATACGAACATAATTTTTTGGTGAATGCTTGTGATATGCTCTCCTGTTTGTACTTTTTATATAGGCCTATATATATATATATATATATATATCCTAAACGAGAGCAGGTTTTTGTATTTAAAAAAAAATGCTGAATTTGCAACTTTTTTCTATACTTTTACGATTTTTTAAAATTCAAAATATTACGTTGTGGGTTTTTTTTTTAATTTTTTATTGCATACTCATGGGATGTAAGTTCACAGCGAATTATTTTAAGTAATGCAGCCCTGTAAAGTATATGGAGATATACAAGTTATTTTTGCGATAGTAGCAATAGTTCTGAACAATACGGAGCAAAATTGTGAGTGTTTCTAAACAGAAACCAAAATTTTAAGACACGTATTTGTATTTCACAACTAAACGTACAGCAAAGGATAGTTTTCTACAATAAATTCACGAATATGCCGCAGGAAAAAAAATGGTCGACAATCTGTGGAAAATGTCATGTTCCTATTTATGATCTTCGATCATGTGCATCCTGACGAAGTTAGATTGTATGTAAATCTGAAGATAAGAACATGCCTTGAACTTGCGACCCGCACATTATTTTTTTTAGCAACGCAGAGCTTATAAATGTGTATCGTTAAGGGCGCGGTCTACCGCAATTTTCATCACCATTATTTTATTTTTTATAAAAAACATTATTTGTATTTTAAAAAAATTAATTGAATATTTTAAATTTAAATTTTGAGTTTCAGCATTTTTTTTAATTCAAATAATTTTTATTATTTATTTTTATGAGCATGTCATTGTAGCCTGTAATGTCTTTATCCACTGTGATTTTTTTCAATTTGGTATATCAGTTGGTTTTAGTGTGGTAGTTAAAACGGAAACACGCAAAATATGACTTTAACAAGCCATTACGCGAAAACTATGACAGATAAAAATATTTCATAAGAGCCAAATTTAGTCACATTTTGTGTCTAAAATAAGGAAAAAAATATCTCGTACAAATAAAAAATTTTAAAAAATGGTGATGAAAATTGTGGTAGACCGCGCCCTTAGTAGCGATTGCACAGTCACACTGAGTAAAATCTGAGGTCTCTCTGAATGAAATGTGAGGAGTTTTTATTGCAGAGACGAAAAGTGAGTGAAATCTAATGAAAACTGAGAATTTCTTAAAGATTCCCTATAGACCTTTCTGAAGATTTTCTCAAACTGCCTTAATATAGACATTTTAGGATGCCACGTGGGGGAAAATAGTATTCTTATTTTGAATTTGTTGGTGATATTTTGAGGCGGGACTTAATATTGGTGTAAAGAAACGATTATAAAAAGCGATGTGTTTAAACGCCACTTTTTGTTTTGAAGCAAAACGGTTACTAGATCATGTCATAAACAAATACCTTATATATGTGTAAGGTATTTGCTGTAACCAAACTCGAAAACGTATTTTTTACCGTACATTTATTTTAATGTATTGTATTACTTTAAAATAACTTATTTGCTGTAGAGTAAGAGTGTGTGTGTTATGTTAAATTTTGCTATCAGTAGGGGCCAGAAAATTTCGTGGATTCAATGACCTGCATGTTAGAATCCTCAATACTATGCATACTTAAGCCCTGACCATTTGCCCACTCACAGCTACTCAGTGGAACAGCAGACAATGAACGAATATCCGGGGCTTGAGTATGAATAGTACAGTGAATTATAGATTGCGGGTCATTGAATTCGCGAAATTTTCCGGCCCCTAGCTATCAGCAATTATTATTTTGTGAAAAACGTAAATTAAAAATCGTAATTTGTTTAAATGTGTATATTTGACGTATCCAATACTGTATTTTTATTGCACAGTCAACTAGGATAAAAATAAATGTAAAATAAAATTTTTAATTTGGTCAACTTCACAGCAAGTGAAACGCAAAATATAAATTATCAACTCGCCGTTACGTTAGTTTTGCTTATTTTAAATGGAAAATAATGTACATTTTCGTTAAATTTGTAAGTCAGTGCCTCAAGTTCTCCTGTTTCACCTTCACCTCTGGTATTCCCTCACAGGACTCTGCAATCGACCCTAAATGACTACCCTTGTTATCTGAATGACGATTTTCATTCGTTCAAAGCGTGTTAGAAATTAAGTTAAATATGCTGTGTTGTTTCTTATACAAATGTAATTTATTTAACATTTTACATTTAAGTGCACTATTGCGAGGTAAAATAAAATTCAAGGGCACCTACGAAAATTAGCACACAACATTATAAATAATGCAGGAGCATTATTTCTAGACGCATTTAAGAAACTTTCATTTGAACCAACCCCCTTTTTTTTCTCCTAAAATCAATTCCTGTGTGCGTCCCTGAATAGCCTATCTGTGTTAATTTTGGAAGGTCTTTGTTATCTTACGCGGAAAATCATAACTCTTCGCTATTGCTACATTCTGCTGATCTGAGTGAAACTGAAAATTAGAGTGTAATCTGAAGAACACTTTGTGAATAATAAGTTCCGGGTGTTTTGATAAGCGTCTTTGTTGTATGTACTGAAGGAAAAGTATTATAACTAATTTAATATTGTGTTCAAAGTAGTAGCGTACAACGCATGTACAACAATGCAGTGGAGGCATTTATCCTTGTATAGGCGGAACGGGAGTGAGCACTCAGTAAAACACTGCTAAATATCAGTTTTCAGTCAATTCGTATCTTTCCGCGCGTAACGGCTAACGACGGGAAATGGCTAACCCCTCTTGACATATCACTTGATGTTTGCGCGTACAAAATAAATTGTGCAGTCGGTAAGAAACTATGTAGTTTGATTTAAAAAAGTTTATTAATTTTATAAAATACAGTAACTTCAATTTCACTTGATTTCATTTGAGTATTATTGTACATATTTAAATAGGAAAATAAATTTGAAAAATCACTGCAACCATACACGGAGTAAGGCAACTAATGTTAACATAAAATTGTATGCAGCAACGCCTAGTGATTTTTTTCTCATAATTTTAGTGCTCACTTTATTCCGAACGATCTATAGGGCGGTTTACAAGGCGCTCCTACGTCATATGCAACCTGTTCGTCGCACCGCGCTGTTCTAAATGCATTGTACACAACTTTGAACACAAATTATGCAAAAATTAAAAAATTATTTTCCGGATATTAGTGTATCAAGATTTTTGTATTTCAGTTGGTCCACTGAAATTATGTCTGGAGCTTAGGCACCGAATTTTCGAACAGTTTGTTCACAGTAAGTTGCATATAGCCTACAGAAACGTTTGGCATTATTTAAGAGAATATGGGTTACCTTCAGCCGGTTTATGGTCAGGGGATGTGAACGTGTGGCCAATGAGGACGAATCTTGTTCACTCACAAACTACCCTATCGCCTCTGTGAGCAAGGCGCAAAACTGGCGGAATCTTATTTATCGTCCGTGACTTGCGATGAAATCATATTTTATGGCTGGACAGTAAAGATAAAAAAAACGGATATATTAAGTAACCTACTGGGGTTATGTAGGATGGTTTTCTCAGTGGCGTGGAATGTGTTTTTTTTTTTATACCTGTTCTTCCTTACACACTGCACAGCGTGTGGCGATTAAGCCAGGCGACACACATGGTCAGGATGAAGCATATAATAGGTGCTGCCAAGGGGTCATTTTAAGAAGAGATGTCACAGCCAGAACATTTCTGGGACGTATGTTTCTGTGAAATGCCTTTATAAGAAAGTGATCAGATAAAAGTTGTAATCAAACAAATCCAACATTTAACAGTAGCCTGTTAGTTCGGTCATATTCACAAGGATTCTGAACCAAAATATATGTGCCTTTTCTCCATCGCAGTCTTTGTTGAAAATCTTAGGAGTCCATTATAATTCCCAAACGATGATGTAATAATACGCTCCGCGTGCTATAAATATTTTTTACAGCTCTTCAACAGCCTTTTCAGCAGCTGCAGTAAAACGGAATTGCAGGGAATTGGACTTTGCTACAGATTCGCGCCCTATAAAATTATTCGATAGTTGCTTGAAAACACTTTGCAGTTAGTAGTATGACGTAAATCCTGCACACCGGCTCATGGGCTCAGTGACGTGCGCGTAAAAGCGATGTGGCACTGTCACTTTTACAGCTCCGTTTCTTGCGGCCGTCACACGCGGTAAAATACAGGTATAGGCGACCGTCTAGGGACTCTGGAACATATCTTGACATAGGTAAGGTATTTAGATATTTCAGCTGAGTTTTTTGTCTTAATTATACTAATTATCATTTCATCACGCTGCGAAGTGAGAATGTTCTGGCGCGGAATCGACCTAGCGCTGGCAAGATACAAACGCGCTGACCTATTTTTATAGAAGATAGCCACGTCGAATTCCTTTCTTACGACCAAGCATTTGCACGCCTGTTGACCCTACCCAACTCTTATTGTTAGCCCACTAACATAAGGTCAGTTTACACAGAAAAAATAACTGCAACAATGAGATTTTTAAAATGTTAGTTGCAATGGGAGTTTACAATTAAATTTTATTGGAATGTGGACATACGCCATTGCTCAGGTTGAGCTGACCAAACCTGTGTTGAATGACAAAGTACGAAAACGAACAAGCAAAAACAAATATAAAACTCACACAAAAATATATAAAAAAAGCAATCCCAGAGGGATTCTGTCAATTTTTTTTCCCAAAATAGTTGTTATATTAGACAACAAAGAATTCTAGAAATGGAATTAAGTCGAATATCGACACAAGACCTAGACACAAAAGACATACACAAATATAGAACCAGATTCCCGTATGAAACAAGGTGGAAATATACAAAAAAACAGTGAACAGTGGACAACAAACGCAAGACAATAGACAACACAAATTAAAACCAACGGAAACTGACAGAATTCCTCTGGGATTACTTTTTTTTTTTTTTTTTAATTTTTGTGTGTGTTTTATATTTGTTTTTTCTTCTTCATTTTCGTACTTTGTGATTCAACACAAGTTTGATCAACTAAACGTGAGCAAAGGCGTATGTCCACAATCCAATAAAATTTAAACTGCAACAATGTTAATTACTAAATGTTACAAAAATATTACCAGAAAATTCTAAGCTATGGTACACCATTCATAGCAATGTTGATAGCAAATATGATATAAACTTTTCAGAAAACACCAATGTTACTAACAAAGTAATAAGAATGATGAATGGACATTAATAACAATGTTGATAACGAAAATGCAAATTAACTTGCTAGTAACATTTGTTAGCAGCATCCTTTGATCTAGACTGCCCTAGAATGGGTTGGGAAAATAATGTTATCAATGGTGTTGGTAAAAAATTATTAACATGTTTCTAGAATTCGTAACTTTTGCAGGCAGCGAATGTTTCCGCAACATTTTGGTAACAAATGTTATTAATATTTCTTTGTCAGTGGTAACAAAGTAAATAAGAGAATGTTGGTAGCAATGTTGAAAACAAAATGTTACTTACAATTTTTAAACATTATTTTAACATTTGCTAGTAACTTTGTTAAATACACGTATTATTAGCAATTTTATCGCTGGTGTAATCTAGGCTCAAGGGGACAAGGGGAGCTCATTCCAACCCACTGATGACATATATCAAAGGCCATCTCAGCAACAGGTAGTGTTGTAGACTAATGTTACTGAGCTCGGCCGGAATAACACTTAAGTTTTAAAGTCGCTGCCAACGTATCGTATTTCAAGTTGGCCGCTGCATTTTTTAAATTTAATGTTCAAGATCCACAAACACAACTATTTTGTATTTTGTGAGTTTTATCAGCTTGCGCTAGAAACACAGCACATGCTCGTCAACAATGGTACACGAATAGTTTCCCATTTTTGACCTCATTCGATAGTTTGTCTAGACTATTTAATTTTTGAGCATCCCCTCCCCCCTCCGTTTCCCATCGGGCAATAGATTAAATTATAAATGAAAAACCAAGAGTTTACAAGCCGCACATATATTGAATACTTTTTTTATAAACGGAATGAGGTATTTGTCATGAAAACGTTAACTAATTTATTTAAGAAATGCCAAGTCCGTAATTTAAATTTGAGGCTCTCTTTGAACTATGGCCAAAGGTCAAGTGGTTAGGTGTTCGTCCTTGCGGTATTGCTTGCACTAACATAAATGTACTAATGTCGTAGCACAAAAAAAATAGCTCATCCAGTTTTCCCATAATGGCATTTCAAAGTAAAAATTTGCGTGTTTTTAGTTCATACACGCCCCGAAAGTTAGTTAGCATAATGAAATGAAATAATTCACAGTTGAAGTTCATGCCACTAGCTAGGACTTTAAGTATATAAAAACCCATTCAAACAAAAAAAAAATTCTGAAATTTGAAATTTGTTGGCTACTTTTAGGAAACTTTTTTTAATACAAAAATATTTTGTTTCGGATTTTTGAATACGTAACGCCCTAGCCCGTCACGCATGTACTCTCCCTGTGAATTTTTTCGTTTCTTTATGTCGATTGGTTTTCAGGGGGTGTAGGAACTAAAAACATGCAAATTTTGAATTTGAAGTACCATTATGAGAAAACTAGCTGAGCTAAATTTTTTGTAAGAGGAAACTATACTCCCAAGTAACGTCTAAAAAATTAAAACTGTTTCATGCAAACATAAAATTATGATTTTTCCCCTCATGAACACACAGCCAATATTCATGTGTTCGTATAGTTTCAATTTTTTTTACAACTGTAAACTTTGATCTTTCTACGCGAATAACATAAATGTGATGAAATTCCCTTACTTAATAGTTACAAAATATTTTAAGAAACAGGCTCATAATTTCAAACGTATTTTTTATGAAATTGGTTTATGATTATTATTTTCGAATATATTACTAAATTAACGCGCTGTTTAGATTTATTGCTACATGGGTTCCTCCATCTTGAATATTCTGAGAGCTGCTCGAAGGTATTAACGTGGTACCTGGTATGTCACGAGTATATACCAACCATGAAGAAATATCAGCAATAAAAAACTTAATAGGACAACACAAACACTTGTGTCAAAATACCTTAATTGGCTGCCGGACTAACACCAATACCAGTTCAATTCCTTGAAACGTACCTGTTCACTTTCTTTTCCCATTGTAAATAAATATTGAAATGATAAATAAGTCAATAACATATGAATGTGTTTAACGTATAATCCATATCTCACAACTGCTGTTTTACAGTGTAACTACGGCCGTGAGTGTAACAGATGGCCTTCCCTTACTATCCCTTACTGCGATCTGATCTTACTCGCTAAGACGCCACCTCTAATCGCGTGGTTCCACTATCCGGCCGAGAAATACGTCATTTTCAAGGCCACCACCAAACAAACACAGATAAGACCTACGTGTGCTGATGTAATTCAGGGTGGGCGAACACACGGTTGTAGAATCCCTCTTTTAATACAACGTTTTGCGCGACATCCAGCAAGGACTCTACGAAGTACGAACTCTGAAATTAAATAAACTGCAGTTGTGATTAGAATGTTTAACCACTCTCTTCGAAACTTACTTGACAAACAATGTAAGAGAAAGATAGAGAGAGCTAGAGAGAGACAGAGAGAGAGAGAGAGAGAGAGAGTAAAATATTCACAACCTAAAGCAGCTGCTTAGTAGCAAATGGTTTTGTATCACACATCTACGTCTATGAAGGATAAAGGCTATGGCACACTCTAGACTGCGAACTATCAAAACATCAAAAGTGATGCCTATGTGGATAGACGGGAATTAAGGACATGTAAACGTCTTATTCGAGTCACGGGGGTTTTCTCCTGTCTACTCTTATCGCCTAGGACTCCATATTCCTCATGGTAATCCGGGCTATATCCAAGGAGCTTGGCTTAGTTAACATTTCGCTATAACTAATATTTTAGATTTATTTTCCTTCGTTACGATATGATAAGCGCAGAATAAAACTTTGTTGACAGCTTGAATGTAACACTATTAAAATCCTTTTAATAAGTTGTCTTGTAGGGGAGTTATGGAAAGAGAATTTTTTAAAATGACCTTTCAGAAATTTCGCAAAACAATTGTTAATCAAAGGATTAGTTTTGTTACGCACCGTTGTCTATAAAGCCTTGGGTTCGTAACCCGAAGAGTCCCATAACTGTGGTATTAACACGATAAAGTTGTTTGCTCGAACACTACCGTTCGCGAGACCACTCGAGACTAGGGCTCTATAAAGACTAGGTATAATCGTCCGCCATTTTGGGTCTTTCGCAGCTACCGCTAGCTAAGTCATGCTCGCGCGCCCGAAAAATCACAGAAACCTAACTCATCACCAATCTAAAACTATTAGGTCAATCGACTCTAAAAAAATTACAGAGTATAATTGAACTATCTTGTCAATGACGCTATTCATTAATTTTCTTTATGACAGTTATTTACTATGTAAAAAAAATATTTAACAATGGCATGAAAATTTTTGACCGGGAAAGCAGGGTAAAATATAGTAAGCGAGAAACTTTTTTGTTTTACGAGATAGATGGGGGGTGTCAGTGGACGAAACTAAAAGGATAGTACAAAATTAACATTTATGCCCCTCTTGACGAGTTCCGCGAATCGCTGTTGTTTTGGCGGCAGGTTAAAGACAGAATATCTCTGGCTACGAATTATTCCTAGTTTTGTCCTCATATTATTTAAGACATTAATTTTATCTCTACATTTTGTATTTACTATAACGTACTAAACTTTCAATAACTGACTATAGGGTTAATTACAAAAATATACATTATCGAACATAAATAAATTTACAAAATCAAATATTGAATATAAAATTAATGCAACATCCATAATTTCACTAAAGATAGAGTTTGAAATCTACAATTTTTTAAAATTATTTTAAGAATTTTGACACTCCCAGAAAATAGGCGTAGGCCTACATACAACTGGAAATACATATTTTTTTATTTACTGAAAATTTTCAACAATTAATAATAAAGGCATGAAAGCTAATTCATGTTATGTCTATATTACGGGTTTTAAAGGTATCATAACTCATTGAAACGCAAATATAATATTTTTTAACTTTGTACTATTTGTTATGCAAGTAATCATACTTACATTATCGAGGCTGCAGTAGTAAAAGAGGCAGTTATCACATTTAAAAGTACAGCTTTCATTCAATTTATTTAACATTCTAAAACATTTCAGTTTGTTACAAATAAAAGAACATACTTTTTTAAAGAAAGTAATTCAGGAAAATTGGCCTTATTACATTACAAATTATTGGTTTGTAATAGCAAATACGTTTGTATTTTGCGTTACTAATGCAAAATTCATTATTACTAATCGGACAGATCGATCATCTATACTCTGTTGCTAAAACGTTAGTTTGAAGATTTATACGTAGTGTGTCCTGAAGCAGTAAACGCAAATAGTTGCTGCTAATGAATTTGTTTTTAAACTGAATTAATGAGGTTTCAAGTAGTTTGTTTGCTGATATGAATTTCAGATTTGTTTTAAGTCAATCTACACAAAAATTACAACACACTGCCTATCATGTAACGGTGTGAATAAATTATTTTTTGTACTGAAGCTGCCCTTCACTTACTCTATGTGCAGACAGTATTCACGCTGATTTATAGCGTCAGGATAATAAATACAAATCTTTCTTCACTCACTTGTGCAAGTGCTAATTTTTCTAACAATACGAATAAACATGTTAGTTATAGTCAATGACTAAATATCTTAAACATAGCATGCATTAAGCCAAGCTAACAAACACTACATTTCCGTAAATTTGTAGAAAACAGTATAGAGAAGTGCCACTAATTTACTGTAGCATACCTCGTAAATATAACACCTGGTATCTTACATCTATACTTAAATACTCTCAGTAAACATTTTGGATATAAATTTGTATTTAGAAGTTCTTTCCTTTTTACTGTATGTCTGTAAATAACGCAGTTATCACCCAATACAGTTAATGCGGGAATAGTAATTTCTATTCTATACCTATACGTCATCACTGTGGATACTCATAATGTAGGTATTTCCGTTATCAACTAAATACTTGTGAGAAAAAGGTTACATACAAAAGCCTATTAAGATTTACAGTGATCCTTGTTAATAGTACAAACCATGTAAATACAGGGTGAGTCATCAGCTCTGCGACAAACTGTGACAGGATGTTCCTTGCAAAATAACAGTTAGAAAATGTCTGGCAACGAATGCCTGGAAACCACTCCTACGGGCAGGAAACCCATGTGAAGATGGGGTTGCAAGTATGGTTTTTATTGAATTTGACGGGAACCATTTGATATTAAGGGATGAAAATTTGTAGGTATGCCAAACAATTCAGTGGCTGTGGCATGCCATTACCCCTGTTGATCTACCGCATACCCTACATAGTCAAATGGGATTTACCACCCCTTGGAATGGTGAAAAAAGTGTCTTCGGACGGC
>PNEQ01049678.1:0-18927 GCA_003012365.1 Medauroidea extradentata
CATAGGAAGAGGAGATCACAAAGATACCAACACAACATAGGATAAGGAGAAAGGTCACAAAGATATCAACACAACATAGGTAGAGGAGAAGGTCACAAAGTTACCAACACAACAAAAGAAAGAGGGGAAAACCACAACAATACCTACACAATATAGGAAGAGGTTCAAAGATACCAACACAACATAGGAAGAGGAGAAGTCGCAAAGATACCAAATGGAAGAGGAAAAGGCCACAAATATACCAACACAACATAGGAAGAGGAGAAGGTCACAGAGATAACAACACAACATTGGAAGAGGAGAAGGTCTCAAAGATACCAACACAACATAGGAAGCGAAGAAGGCCACAACAATACCAACACAACATGGGAAGAGAAGAAGGTCACAAAGATACCAACACAAAATAGGAAGAGGAGGTCACAAAGACACCATCACAACATAGGAAGAGAAGGTCACAAAGATACCAACACAACATAGGAAGGATAGGTCAAAGATATACCAACTCATCATAGGAAGAGGAAAAGTTCACAAAGATACCAATACAACATTGGGAGAGGGGAATGCTGCAACAATACCAACACAAAATAGTAAGAGAAGGTCAATGATACAAACACAACATAGAAAGAGGTGAAGGTCATAAAGATACCAACACAAAATAGGAAGAGGGAATGGCAACAACAATACCAACACAACATAGGAAGAGAAGGTCACAAAGATACCAACACATCATAGGAAGAGGAGAAGGCTACAAAGATACCAATACAACATAAGAAGAAGGGAAAGCCACAAAGATACCAACACAATTTAGGAAGAGGATATGGTCACAAAGATACCAACGCAACATTGGAAGAGGAGGGCACAAATACACAAACACAACATAGGAAGAGGAGAAGGCCACAAAGATACCAACACAACATAGGAAGGGGAGGTCACAAATATACAAACACAACATAGGAAGAGAAGGTCAAAAAGATACCAACACAACATAGGAAGGGGAGGTCACAAATATACCAACACAACATAGGAAGAGAAGGTCACAAAGATACCAACACAACATAGGAAGGGGAGGTTACAAAGATACCATCACAACATAGGAAGAGGAGAAGGCCACAAAGATACCAACACAACATTGGAAGAGGAGGTCACAAATATACAAACACAACACAGGAAGAGGAGCAGGCCACAAAGATACCATCACAACATAGGAAGGGGAGGTTACAAAGATACCAACACAACATAGGAAGGGGAGGTCACAAAGATACCAACACAACATTGGAAGAGGAGGTCGCAAATATACAAACACAACACAGGAAGAGGAGAAGGCCACAAAGATACCATCACAACATAGGAAAATGAGAAGGTCACAAATATACCAAAACAACATAGGAAGAGGGAAAGGCCACAACAATACCAACACAACATAGAAAGAGGATAAGGTCACAAAGATACCAACACAACATAGGAAGGGGAGGTTACAAAGATACCATCACAACATAGGAAGAGGAGAAGGCCACAAAGATACCAACACAACATTGGAAGGGGAGGTCACAAAGATACCAACACAACATAGAATGGATAGGTCACAGACATACCAACACATCACAGGAAGAGGAGGTCACATATATACCAATAAGACATAGGAGAGGGGAATGCCGCAACAATACCAACACAACATAGGAAGAGGAGAAGGTCACCAAGATGCTAACACAACATAGGAAGAGGAGAAGGTCTCAAAGTTACCAACAACACATAGGAATTGTAAAATGTCACAAAGATACTAACACAACATAAGAAGAGCAAATATAGCAATACAACACATGAAGGGGACACCACAAATATACCAACACTACATAGGAAGAGGGAAAAGCCACAAAGATACCAACACAATTTAGGAAGGGGAGGTCACAAAGATATCAATACAAAATAGGGAGAGGGGAATGCCGCAACAATACCAACACAACATAGGAAGAGGGGAAGGCCACAAAGATACCAACACAACATAGGAAGAGGGGAAGGCCACAAAGATACCAACACAACATAGGAAGAGGACAAAGTCACAAAGATACCAACACAACATAGGAAGGGGAGGTCACAAAGATACCAACAGAACACGTGTAGAGGAGAATGTCACAAAGATATCTACACAAATATACCAACACAACATAAGAAGAGGAGAAGGCCACAAAGATACCAACACAACATAGGAAGAGGAGAAGGTCACAACATTACCAACACAAAATAGGATGGGGTGGTCACAAAGATACCAAGACAACACAGGAAGGGGAGGTCACAAAGATACCAACACAACACAGGAAGAAGGGAAGGTCACAACAGTACTTGATGTGTGCCTAGCACACCCTCCCACAAGTCTGTCTGCTGCACTGTTCTCGTTTAGTATGGCCTACACTCAGTGCATGTTGTAAGTAATAAATATTGCCTTTAAAATGTTTTTTTAAAAATTTACTCTTTATTTGTTAGGTTTTTCAAGTGTCTAATAATTGATCCAATGTTTTTTAAAAATGTATATCAATATTTGTCGTTCACTTTCAATCGCTATTATTCAGTTGCATCAGCTATGCTACATGTGTAGTATCCTTCCACTTGAACATGATGCAACAGGAACAATACTCCAAGATAAGACATTCCAAAAATTACCAGTAATGCTTTAATATGTTTTGCTATTTTTCCAGTATCCTTTTTGTATTGTATCTTATGTAATTTCATTTCATTTAATGTATTTGTATCGGAACTACTTAGCACCGTGCGAAGTCACCACCCCTTGCGTTGCTGGCTTGTTGACGCAGGACGCCATTTTTCAGTTAATCGGAATTAGACGCGTTGAGTAGCTAGACGTGTGTTTGTCTAACCGGATCTTTCATCAGTTTTGCACTAGCCAAGCCATCTTTAGTTTTCAAAAGTTGTAATTTAATTTACTGGAACCGTTTTTGCTGTTTTGACACAGGCATCCTCATCCCCTGCCGTCCGACGTGTCAGGGGCGTAAGTTCGCACATTAAGTATACCAACCAGCCCCGTGCTGTTTTACAGCGTCACCAACTGGAGAGATTTGTGCTCCAGATCCGCTTAACTGGCATTGGCCTTCTACGAGTACCAATTTTTTTTGTTCATGGCGAGTAAATTTCAAAAAATTATCTGCATCTTTTATTTGCAAGTAGTGTTCTTGGCTCACCCAGTCCCTAGTGATGCTTAACTTAATTTTGAGTGTGATGTGGCATGGTAACTGGCCCTAACATGTCCCGAAGATCCTAGGTTGAGGGTGCAACAATCCACTAGTACGTAGCGTGCCCTCTGGTCGTCGGCATGTCGACCCTGGGATCATCATAAAAGGGGGGTTCCTTCGCTGCTTCCGCAGTGTGCAATTTCCCCACTATCCATCTCATCTCAGCTCTCCCTGCTAGCCGGTACACTCACCTAACTTTGTCACCCATATCCCGTCCGACTCACCTACCAAGTTATACTACAAACACAACAAAGGAAGAGGAGAAGGTCATAAAGATACCAAAGGAGGTCACAAAGTTACCAACACAACATAGGGAGAAGGGAAAGACACAACAACACCAACACAACATATGAAAGGGAGACCACAAATATACCAACACAACATAGGAAGAGGGAAAAACAACAAAGATACCAACACAACATATGAAGTTGCCACAAAGATACAGACACAACATAGGAAGAGGGGAAGGTCACGAAGATACCAACACAACATAAGAAGAGGAGAAGGCAACAACAATACCAACACAACATAGGAAGGGGACACCACAAATATACCAACACTACATAGGAAGAGGGGAAAAGCCACAAAGATACCAACACAACGTAGGAAGAGGCCACAAAGATACGGACAATATATAGGAAGAGGGAAAGGCCATAAAGGAGTTGGGAGAGACCATGTCTAGAAAGAAGGGATTAAAATAAGACAAGATGTTTGACAGGACAAGGGGTGGAAATTGGGGACAGAGAAAAAACCTGAATTTGTAAAATGCAAAAGAACTTACCTAATATTGTGAGTGAAGCCAACTCACAATTCCACAGATCCCCAACATGCCATTTGTCTTTGTTCTCTGCCTTGCCTATTCTGTGGCAGTTAGACATAGATCATAACAGGAGGCACTGTGATTTAGGGGTGCAACTGCAATGTTTCGCCTCCTTGGTGAAGTGGGTCCACAATCGTTACACATATTTCCTATCCCACGCACTGGGTGACAGGTGATGACACTTGAAGACAGGACATTACCAAAATAGGAAGAGGACTAGAAATGATTCAACCTTCGTTGACTTTTATTGACAAAGAAGAGTTGTAACACTAACTGTACTTCAGCCACATCTTTCAAATTATATTCTACAACCCCTAAATGGCTTCGTCAAATTCAAATCGGTTCACACATAAAATGTGGACGCCCTCATGGCATCGTCAACATTCTGCCTCGGCGGAGGCTTGTTTGACACTGTTGGGAACAGGAAAGCCCATCTATACTTCCCACAGGCGGGCAGTGTCAGGCCCCCTCTCTCGTTCAATTGTGTGACCCCATGATGGACACTCAGACAAAACAAGACTAAAAATATACTTCCCAACAGTGGGAATGGCAGCCTAAAATAAATACTAATCCTGATTTAAATAACACTCTAAAACCATTTGCAAAATAAATCTAAACGTTATCGAAGTTGAAAAAAAATAGACATAATTACACTGTTAAAAGATTACTTGTCTCTCACCACGGTGACGCAGGTTCAATTTCTGGTGGAGCTGTGGTTTGGAACAGTGGCTAGAGCACCCGCCTACAACCAAGGCGATCCAGATTTGATTCCCGGTGGGGTTGGTCCCTAGATTTTTGCATGTGGGAATCATGCCGGAAGATTCTGCTTGTCTGCGGGTTTTCTTGTAGAGCTCCCATTTCTCCCGCCTTTTCATTCTAACATTGCTCCATGCTCCCAACATGTCATCCCTCACCAGTGCTACAGACCTAGATGTTAACTACTGACCAAAATCTCTTCACTTCTTTTCAGTTCCTGGAAAGGAACATCTCAATTTTTTACACGTGAGATACTGTACGTAGCGGACATTGTTGTAGGTTCTACGGGCACTCTGTTACGCCCCCCTGCAGCATTCCGTTGCTTCTCCGCTGTAGGGCCTCACTTAAACGTGGGACTCACGGGAGAGCATACTGTAGTTGGGCAACTTGTTCTGCGGGTTCTACTGTCGACTGTCCAGCCTCCCTGTAGTACTGTTGTCACACAACGTATAGTAGTGTGATTACATGCTAGTACTGTACTGCAACATTACCTCCAACACAGGCAACTACAATGTGTAGTCTCTCAGCTGAGTATTCTGGGAAGGTTTCCTCCGCTCGCTACTGGACTTCCAAGGAGACATGGAAGCACAATGGTAATAGTAGGGCACAGTTTGGGAGAAAATTCTGTTAACGTAGGTGTGTCGTGTATTGTGATGAAAACTGATTTTAGTTATGTCGGAGGGCTTGTTGATTGGTGGTGGTGAGAGGTGAGATCACAAGAACCATGTGGATGACGTGAGACGGAAGGACAACACAACAGCCATGCTCAAGCAAGGATTTGAACCCAGGACCTCTTGCACCGAAGACTGGCACCTAACTGGTTACACTTCATTCTAGAGGGCTTGGAAACTGTTTAATGTGCGTAATGTTTAGAAAGTACTTACTGGCCCTGCTCTAAAATGTGTTTTATTTTAATAAACGTGTACGTTACAGGTATGTTAAGCAGGTTTACAAATAAAAAAAGCTTTTTTACCCAGGCACAGAGAATCCCAGAGATTACAGAGGATGCACAAATGAAGTGGTATGGATATGTAAACAGAATGAGCGGTGAGAAGTTACCGAAGAAAATGCTAAAATTGAGGTTCAGTAGAAGAAGTTCTAAGGGAAGACAGAGGAAGAGATGGGAGAACAGATGAAGGAAAGAATTAAAAGAGGAGATGATAGGGAGACAGTGGTAGAGGAAGAGTGGGGGAGGACAGAGGAAGACGGAGTCACAGACTGGAAGCAGCACCACATGATTATGATGATCTAACTAACTGCAGCATGGTTCAACAATCAATTACATGGGCTCCTTGAAGCTACAACTATAACATGAGAATCCAGGAACATAACTATAGCAAGCTTAACTAAGTATAAAGAAGACAAACTACTCAAGTTTTTACATCAGTTTGTATTTGCTCCGTAACTGGCATCTGTGCTTATAAGCTATGTATTCTTGAATGTGAGCACAGATATTTTAATGGCTGATATCAAGTAATAGTATTAGGTAGCAAATGTATCCTGAACACCACTGGAGAGGAGGAAGGAGGAAAAAGCAGAAAAAATATTAAATACACATTAGAAGCAGGGTATAATATTAATGTCTGTCCACCTGCCCGGGATAGATGAAATCATGTCCAAGCAGCCACAATAAAACCGGCACCTGTCTGATAGGTTCAAGTTAACTATTTGCGTGCAATTTCCATCACACATGCTATGAGTACATAAACAGCAGAGATGTTTTACTAGAATGGCAAAAATAGATTTTTGCTATTCAAAATACCCTCTCTGCTCGAAATCATAAATCACAAAATAAACATGTGATTTTTGACGTTTTACATAGTAAATTGGAGATATCAATTGTACGTCAGCCAGAAAATTTATTTTTGACAGTAAAAGCGAGTTTCAATAGTATTGAAGTAGACCTGAAACAGTAGTTGTTTAGGTTAAGTCAGTGCTAGGGAAAGTCCTTTGAAACAGCTCAACTCAAGTCCTTTTAAAATGAAAGGAGCTAAGCTCCAGTTAAGGACAAAGGCGGGAAAGGCGCTAGGCTACTAATTACAATAAAAAAAAATAGAGGGTTACACAAGTACTTACATGTGGCACTGGCAGATAGAAAACACATACACACTGATGGATGAACACATTTCTCCGCGGAAGCACGGTCACAACGTTTCGCAGACTACATCAGCTTCTTCAGGTGACGAGCTTCAGTTAAAGTTGCTTTGTAAGAAAGGTGCTAAGTCACACTACAAAACTCTTTCCTGCAGCTTAGCTCATTTTCAATTCTCTTCGTAGACTGTTATAGCAAAAAGTTGTTACATATTAGGTAAATTTCTAAGCGACATCTACAGTATTCATTTGCATTACAGTAAATTTAATTTGGTGCGTCCGCACATGTTGCGTCCGCGCGTGGTGCGGGCGCGTGTGCTGAAAATACATTTCATTAATTTGATTATTGTTTAAGGCAAAGCAAAGTTAAAAAAACAACTTAATAACTTTGGCCCGATATCCATTTTAAATCTGAAGTAAAGTGTTACTAACTTACTAGTAACTTTACAGTAATGGAAATTAGCCACATAAATATTTAAAATTAATATTTATAAAATTAATTTTTCTGTTTAAATACAAAAAACAATATTGACAGTTGACACAAGACAGGTTAATTGTATCATGTGTCAGTAACACTAGAGCCACGATTGTCTCGTTGCCTTACAAGCACATCAGCAGATCTAGTTCATGGGTATTGGCAGACTGGTCTGTCATTTGACTGCACGAGTACAGTAAGACAACTGTGACAGCATACATCTGTCATTTGCCAGTAGAACCAAGACAAGTGAGGGTTAAAACATCCTATCACTGGCCATGTAGCAGAGACGTAGATGTGCACATAAAACTTTGAAACCAATTGATGCAAAAATCTTATCGCCATAAAATCGTCTTGCGTCAAGAACTTCAAATTAATGTTTGGTACAACTGCAATTTGTGAAACACTTCCAAGAGCCTAATTCATTCATTCCTGATGTGAATGAATTAAGATCAGTTACATTGCATGGCCCAAAAACAATAAACTTAAGTAGCAGGTTCAAACTAGGTTAGTTACAGGGTCCCAGTAACGTACAATAATGTCCATTTGTCCTTTTTGAACAATGCGGTCGAGGCTCTCATCTCACGAAACAGCCCAAAAAAAAATATGGACACACGCTCAAATTATTTGTCGATTTGTCTTGAAAAAATGTCCAAGACCAAAGGCATTTTGTCCTCTTGCAGTTTGATGTTATGGGCTATTACACTGTCTGGACACATAACTGGAAAAAAGGTCACCAGAAATACACGAAACTCTACCTGACACATGGGTTGTTACCTTATCCAAGGCCCACAATATTTCAGCTTTCCAAACATTATCACCTATGCAAAATTAGTTTAAGTGGCCTGCAGTGTATTCTATCCTATCCGCACTTGAAGTCGAGCAGTTAGGAAACTCGAGCTGAGAAGAAGTTGCAGTTGATGGTACAGTGACACTACTATCCACTATATACTTGGGGTCACTTCGAATTATCACTTGACTGCTTCACAACATTTATTGTACTTACTTTTAAGAATGGCACGTGAGAGTTTGACATATTTTCCACTTGCATGAACTTTCCTAGAACCTAAACCACTGTGTGATACATTAAATTTGGCCTTGTACAAAACACAAAATGGTTTATATTTATCATCTTGGACACGACACAACCACTTCGGATAGCTATTTTCCTCATAAGTAACCCAGTATTCTTTAAAAGCACATTTGCCAGGCATCTCTTCTTTTGATCTCAAGAACCTATAACACCAATACCAAAATTGACCTCCGTGTGAATTTAGAATAGGCTACAATATAAAAACTCTGACCAACGTAAGCTAATTTTAAGTTCGATAACATTTTCATAGTACTCTAAATGACCAATTTTTGGTAACTATGCAGCATAACTATTACACCTGTAGCATCCAAAGTATCGACATTAGAGGTATGGTTTATTGATGAAAAATGCTTCTTTTTGTGTAAAAATGTCTAGTTTATCTCTGAACAACAGCAAAAATAGACATGTGTAACGTGCCTTTTTTCATTGACATGTTTTCTGACCAAAATAAGTATTTATCATTGATATACAATACCTTTAAGGGCTTGTTCCCGAATTTTTTTGAGACTGGTGCCAATAACTCAAATATTTTTAAGCAAAAGTTTTGAAAAATTTGAGTCAATGTGCAATCACACGATGCACAATACTGTGGACGAGGTTTTTAAAATAATGTACCATTCGCCAACAAAATTTTTTTGCTTATTTTCACAACGAAAAACGTGGTATACTTTGGGTAATGAAATCTAAAAAACCGTTCAGTATAATTCTATAAAAAAAAAAAAATTCAGTTACAAATTATAACATATAAGTGCCAAAACTGTGCAGCGAAATTTTCATATGAGTATTAGGTAGTAATAAAAAAATATTTTCGAAATCACTGCAAAACTCCGTAACATGGCCTTAATATCAATAGTTTGGCAGGTACAGCGTAAAGGGTGCCTGGGGGACTTTCTAAAAAATAAAAAGGTAAGGTACAGTTTTCTTATCAACAACATATTTTCACACAAAAAGAAGCATTTTTCATCAGTAAACTACCTCTCTAATGTCAATATTTTGGATGCTACAGATGGAGTAGCCATACTGCATAATTACCCTCCCCACTTGTCAGAGAACGATAACATTTCAGCCGAACACTTACGAACCACTGCTGTAGACATATGCCCTAACATGAAAGGTTTACTTACCTTATAAGCAGCAGTAGAGAAAATTGGCGTTCGTTAATACGAAAACTCAAAACAAAATTTCTTAATTCGCCCTGTGGCAGTGGCGGATTTAAGCACTTATCTTAGGAGGGGGGGGGACGGGGAGTATGCCTTAAGAAGTAGATATACACATGTCACAAAATAAAAAGGCGGGTCCGGGGTCCTCCCCAGGAAAAAATTTTGATTTGTTGGTGCAAGATGGAACTATTTAAGGTGTTTCCAGGCTAAATATTTGAATATACTGCTTTCATAAAATGGTTAAATTTTTTAAGCTAAATTATATTTTTAAAAGGAAAACATATGTGCTGATAAATATATTGTGACGTGCCATGTGGTTGCCAACCCAGTTAATAAGAGTACTAGCCATCAATTGTAAGCAAGTATCATAAATTACAGATATAATAATAAACATGTAATGTGCCGATATCATCTTTGTACAGAATTTTATTTAGGAAAACATTAATGTATATACTTTGTCTTTATGGAAACAGCAGGTGTAAGCACCTTAGCCTTCTCACCCAAACTAACGCTCATGTAACCCTCTAGCTGTCAGACGAGAGGGGAGAAAAGCCAGTCTATAGTGTTTAAGATACAAATGTTAAATAGTAATGATAATTAGGATATAAGGAATTGTAGATATTAAGAATAACATGTAGGGGATTTGTCAAAGTGCAGCTGATGGAAATCAAATAATTATGTAATAAATACAGCAATGGCATATAATAAATACAGCAGTGGCATGTAATTGTAGTGCCCAGAACACAGTTCAGACATTGCATCAGAAAGTTGTTCGCCTCACATACATGTTATCAAGGCTGACCGGTAGTTACACATCCGGTACAAGTTTACTATAGAGTTGTTTGTCAGACTCTGGCCGCGTGACTAGCCCTCACATGACCAGTATTTCTATGAGGTCACATCCTGTTTGTTTCCACATGTACTGCCTTGTGACCAAGTCAGTAAAAACCAGTTATTTCAGTTTGGTACAAAGAACACTGTATCGTGCGGCCAAGTTGAGGCGAGGGGTGTAGAGGAGCATATCCGCTTGGTAACTATTGCCAACGCCCAGAGAGTGGAGGGAGAGATCCAGTTATTCCAAGCACCACACCCAACTCAGTATATATGGAGGCAGCCATATTGAGGACGTCATCATTCTGCAGGGAGACCTACGAGACTTCATACGTCATGCTGCCTGAGAAGGAACTCCTGTGTGTCCTGCTATCCGACTCGCTACTCTACATGATTAGTTATGAATCTGTTCATATTAAGTTTATTGATAGAGATAGTTTGGTCAGCTTCTCCTAGTGAATGTAAGTAGAGTCACATTCACCGCTTGTAATCGCTTTGCTTTTAGAGATATTAAACTTGCATAATAAAACTTTATTCTTTTATTCACAAATTAGATAAAATTTATGTACTTACCTCGGCCAGGTGCTACATATGGTGGCAGCGTTTTTGATCCACACCAGAGTGCTGTGGACGTAACCCACTCCGAAGGGTTTGTAGAGAATTGTAGGGTATTTAGGGATTTTAACGAATTTCCCCGATTTTAGGAATTTTAGGGACTTAGAAAAATTTCCCCGTGTTATCAAGAATTCCGCAGAGTTTTAAAAGTTTTGTTGAGAGATTTTAAGTACGAGTTGAAGTAATTTGATTGCGTAATTTGTAATGAACGCACGTAACGAAGTTGTAATAGATCTTGCCAATGTTGCAGAGTGGCAGCATTTACAGTGTCCCGAGGCGTTCCGCATAGTGAGCATAACCGTTAATAAAACAAATAAAATATTTCGCGAACATGGCGATCTCCAGGACTACAGTGAGCATGTGTATTGTAAGAGAGCTTATCGTTTTGATGTAGCTTACGTGTATGGTCCTGCAGCTGAGGGAAAAACTGGTTCAGTAGATTGTGATGTTAATTTAGAGGACATAAATCCATTCACCTGGGTTAGGGTAGAATATCAGAGAACTTATTTAGATTCAGCACCACTCTTGTGCTGTACATTAAAGATACATTAGCACGTCATGCTAAAAAGATTATTCGGAGGTGGAAGTAGACGACAACAAGGTAAAGTGACCGAGTTTACAGTTATTTCAATATTTGTTTCTGCTGCAACTTGTGCAGACGCATTAAGAGGGTTAGAAGACTACTCACATAATTTAATTCATAAATTTTTCTGTAAACACACCACGTTTAATTTGTCAACAGTTGAACCATTTCACGAGAAATTAAAAGCGCTTAAGACAGGTTCAGGTTTAGAGATTGCATTTAAAGGTAGACCTAAGAGATCATTTCCAACACCTGCTTATAAGTTGTACGAGTACGAGTCCTCGACAGGACGTGTTGTTTTAGAAGTAGAAGTAAGAATAGTACAACGTTTCATTCCTAGAGATCGTGTTTACCAAGAATTTGAAATTGAAAGGCTTGATACTGATTTTCAAATGAGTGGTCCAATAGAACGAGCCGCTTCAAGTAGTCAAAATATAGACGGTAGCATAACATTTCAACCACCTAGGTCATTACCAATAAATATTCCAAATAAAATGGTAGAAAGAACAACGAACCCAGTTAAACCAGTTCTAGTTGAAAACAAACCTGAGAATCAAACTCAGTACGATATTCCAAAGAAACGTACGCAAGACAGGAAAACGTGGATTCCTTTGTCGCAGTTAGACGAGTAACGTAATTATAATAATTTGTAAACAAAGTTAAATATTGAGTTCACTATGGTGGACGTTAGAGGCCAAGGAAGTGTGCAAGGCGCACAGAGTAATATTTGTACGAAAGACTTGTCAGTAGTGTCACTTGTTGAAAAGTGGTCGGGTGAGAAAGGTTCCTCGCCTATACATGAATTTTTAGAGTGTGTCGAAAGTTCTGCCAGCTTGGGTAACTGGTCAGACAGTGATAGTAAGGTTGGCTAAAATGAAGATAAAAGGTCTTGAGCACGTTTTGTAGCCACTTGTCCTAGATTAAAAGGTGATATAACGTTTAAAATTCTGAAAGAGGAATTAACTGAGCGATTCAAGGAACGCCAGCCATTGCAATTTTATTATTACATGTCAAATAATGTGAAACAGAAACATGGTGAAGATGTACAGACTTTTGCTGATAGACGTCGCAAGTTATGCGAGAAAACTGTACAGAAATTAGATAATGCTGAAAGCCAAGAGATTTTAGAACATGAAGCCGATTATAGGTTATTAGCAGCTTTTACAGACGGATTATTAGGCAATGTAGGGCTTCAAGTAAGATATAAGATGCCGCAAACCATGGAGGAAGCGGAACATTTAGCTATTGCACTAGAAATGACAGAAACTCATCAGGAACGCAAAGTTAGGTTTGAAGACCCGCAAAAGAAAAAGAAAGTGTTTAACGTAGTCTCCAAGCAAACAAGTGTGGCGCGGGGTTACGCAAATCGTTGCAACTCTTCCAGTAGCGGTGGCTATGGAAGACGGTTTAGCTCGTGTTACCGTGGTTCGTTTGGTAATGGTAATAGTGTGCGTAATTCGGGAGCAGGTTGTAGTACTCCCAAGAACACTAGTTTTTCCGACAGAGAACAGTATAGTAATGTGAGATGTTTTAATTGTGGTAAATTCGGGCATATATCTAGAGATTGCCGAATTTCAGTAAATATTCAGTCGCGATAATCCCATGGTCCTAGGAACCCAGAGAACGTCAATGTGAACAGTGCTCCACAAAAATCTGTTGGTAGTCGCCCAAACGCGCAAAGCCGTGTGTCAACCCCGGGCACCACTCGGCAGTAATTACGGTAATAGGGGGAAAGGAGACTGTTGTAACTGTTCTTGTCAAAGGCCAGTCTCACTTGTTCTTGATTGACACAGGATCCGATGTTTCTCTTGTTCGACCTAGAATCAGCAAGAGTGAAGTCGATGAATCTCGGTTAGGAGTGAAAGGCGTAACTGGAGATGCGCTCCAGATCACAGGTACCCAAAATATCGATGTGTGGGTTAACGGACAACGTTATCCCCACCAGTTTCTAGTTAGTACGTCAGAGCTACCGTATCCAGGTATTCTAGGAACTGATTTTCTTAGACTGTACGATGCCAGAATCTATTTGAAAGAACATAAATTATTTCTTAAAGATACAAATGAAGTAGAGATAAATAATACATGTAAACAAGATAGTAATAGTGACTGGAAACGAGATGGGAACCTGATCAACTTCGAACTCGTATCCGATGTGTCACAAGAACCAGAATATAATGAAGTTAGATTAATACATAACACGATTCTGCCACCAAAGTCTGAAAGTGTCGCGGATGTTGCATTGCACGTGGCGAGTTGGGACGCTGACTCGAAAACGCTTCTGACTGAACCGGCATTGACGAATGTTCCGGGCGTCCGCGTTGCAAGGGCAGTGTGTAAGTTAAATCTTACCGGTAAGAGCCTCGATCATTCGAAGGTATGTAGTGGGAGCAATATGGCTAATATCGTTACAGGGACGAAGATTGGGCAACTCAGTGAGATGAGTTTAGTGAACGGTGTGAACAACCGTCAGGGTACTTGTGTGTGCAACAAATCGGTGCTCATGAAGGTGGGTGCTAGTAATGTTATCCCTTTTGTTACGGGTCAAAGGGATGCGTCTCAGTGTATCGCACTTCATCGCGGTCACGTCAAAGGAGGCAAGAGGGCTATACGTCCTGGTGGGCGCCCAGAAGATGAAGGTCCGGTAGTCGTGGGTGGGTTAGCCGAAGAGACCGTTTACAGGGTCAGTCTAATTGCTGAGGACTGTCATGTGCCTCAGAGAGTGTCTAAAAGAGCAACAGCGCTGGTCAAAATCGTGAACATTAGTAAAGAGACGCTCGTTGTGCCAAAGGGTACGTTGGTAGGATATGCCGCACTTGTAGCTGAGATTGCTGGAGTACTATTTGAGAAAAGTAGCATACCCCGTAGATACAAATGTTGTTGTGTTAATTGTGCTGTCTCGGAACCTGGTGTATCAGAGTTATTGTTGCCACAAAATGATGTAGAACCACGGAGAAAAATCCTCACAACCGTCCCTGGAAATTTGAGTATGTGTTCGCTTCCATGCTCCGAAGCTTGTGAAATCCCCTCGAGCCAAGTTGTGTGTTGTGTTGCATGAAGTGTATTTCGTGAGGTCACGGAGCAGGGCAATTTGTGTCGCTGTTGTCCACACCACCCCAGAGTTGTTAATGTTGTTGAGTCAGGTGAGGTAGTTCCGAGACAGGGAAACCCCGAATCCTGCAGAAAGAGATGGCCAAATAGCTCAAATAGTGAAACTGCGAGGAGCAGAAGTTGTGAGAAACGTGAGATATTTTGTGAAGTACATGACGATAGAAGTTGTTCAAAATATGTTGAGAGTAAGGTACCAAGTTCACGTATAATTAGAGATGATCATCGAATACAAGGCAAATGTCATGACAATAAATGTGTTGAAACCGGTAGAAATAATGTTTATGAGAATTATAGTGAGGAGAATAGTGAATACAGAGAATCGTCGAGTTGTGTAAGTTGTTCGGTTGTTAGGAGAAATAAGTTATTTAAGGAGGAGATTAAGGAGATAGAGGAGATAGTGCGAAATAAGTTGAAACATTTAAAGAAGGCTGATTTTGATATAATGTTCCCAGTGTTAATGAGATTTTCAAATATATTCCAGTTAGAAGGAAGTTTAAATTTTGGGTGTACGAGCTTATTAAAGCATAAAATAGATACAGGAGAGGCCAGCCCAATTAAGTTAAATCCATATAGAGTTTCTCATGCATTGAAACCAGTGATAGCAGAACAAGTAAATGATATGTTAGATAAAGGGATAATTTCAGAGAGTAAATCACCGTGGCAGTTTCCAGTTGTTATAATAAAGCAAAGAAACAAAGATGGATCGATTAAGTCGAGATTCTGTATCGACTTCCGGCGTCTAAATAGTTTGACACGTAAAGACCCGTATCCTCTCTTCCAAATGTGACGGAAACACTAGATTCTTTGCATGGATCATGTTATTTTACTACCCTAGATTTAGCAAGTGGGTATTTCCAGATAGAGCTGGAGGATGAAGCAAAAGAGAAGACTAGCTTCGCGACTTTTATGGGAAAATACGAGTTTAATAGATTACCATTTGGATTATGTAACGCACCAGCTACATTCGAGAGATTAATGGAGAATTACGTCCTAACAGGCTTATTAGGAACGGAGTGTTTAGTATACCTTGATGATATTATAATTGTTAGCAAATGATAAAGGAGCACGCAGAGAGAATGCATAAAGTATTAAGTAGAATAGAAGAGGCCAATTTGAAAATACAACCCAGTAAATGTTCATTTGTACGAGACAGCGTAGAGTACTTAGGTAATGTTGTAAGTTCGCGTGGAGTCGAACCAAATCCTAATAAATTTAAAAGCAATTAAAGAACTTCCCAGACCAAAGAACGTAAATGAAGTGAGATCAGTACAAGTAGGTTTATTTCAATATTATAGAAAGTTTGTTCCGAAGTTTGCCGAATTGGCAAGACCCTTAACTAAATTGACAAAGAAGGAAGAACCATTTAATTGGGGTTCAGAACAAGAAGAAGCATTCAAGTCATTGAAGGAAAAGTTAGTATCCTATCGAATTTTAATATATCCAGATTTTTCACAAATGTTTATATGCTAGTAATTATGCTATTGGCGCAGTTTTGTCTCAGATAAGAAATGGTGAGGAGAAGCCAATGGCATATGCCAGTAGACAATTGAATAAGGCAGAGTTAAATTATAGTACAACAGAAAAGGAATTATGTGCCTTAATTTTTGCAACAAAGTATTTTAGAACTTATTTATATGGTAGGAAATTTAAGGTCGTGACAGATCATGCAGCGTTAAAATGGTTGTTAAATTTAAAAGATCCGAGTTCTAGATTGACTAGATGGGCATTGAGATTGTCAGAATTTGAATATGAAGTAGAACACAAACCAGGTAAAAAGCTCCTTAATGCAGATTGTTTATCGAGAATGGTAAATACAGTAAACACAAATATTATTTCAAGTGAAGTCATTGTAAAGGAACAGAATAATGATAAAGTATGCCAGGAGATAATAAGAGAAAACAGGGAAGAATATTTTAAAGATGATAGAGGGATTTTATGTAAGAAAGATGGATATAGAAATTTAATTGTCGTACCAATGAGTCTTGTTTCTAGAGTATTAGAACATCACCATATAACTCCATTTTCAGCTCACCAAGGAGTAAAACGTTCTCAGAATTTGCTTAGTACAATATACTGGTGGCCTAGTTTAAAGAAAGACGTAGAAGAATTTATTTTAAAATGTGAAGATTGTGTACGCAGAAAAAGTAATAAAGTAGTAAGAGCTCCGTTAGGTTCATTACCAGAAGTGTCATATCCATTCCAATTAGTTTCATTGGATATTCTTGGTCCATTAACCAAAAGTGAGAGTGGAAATAAATATGTATTAACGTTTATGGATTATTTCACGAGATATTGTGAAGCAGTTCTGATGCCAGATCAGAGTGCGGAGACTGTAGCTAAACATTTTGTAAAACAGATAGTGTTGAAACATGGTTGTCCAGAGAGATTACTTACAGATCAAGGTAGGAATTTTGTGTCGAGATTAATGTTAGAAACATGTAAGTTATTGAGAATTAAGAAGTTACAGACGACACCGTTTAGACCTCAAAGTAATGGTAGAGTTGAGAGGTTGCACAGAACATTAGCAGATATGATATCACATTATGTAGATGAGTATGGGAGTAATTGGGAAGATTACCTCCCTTATGCTGTTCACGCGTATAGGACAACACCACATTCAGTAACAGAGTATAGTCCGCATTTTATGTTGTATGGGAAAGATATTCAGTTACCACCCTTAGGGGACCTCGTTTGTCAGGGAGATGCAAATCAGAAGGGTAATCCTGCAGTAGAACCAACCCTACGGCACCTCAGTTGTCAGAGAGAGAAAGCAACTCAGAGGGGTAATGCTGCGGAAGAACACGTCGATAGGTTGAGAGAAAAATTGGTAGAAGTTTATAAGATAGCTAGAGAGAGGAACAAAGTAGCTTTTGAGAAACAGAAAGAATATTATGATAAGAAATCTAAAGTGCCACATATTGAGAAAGGTGATTACGTATATTTGTACACACCCAGCGTTAAGAAAGGTAAAGTGTCAAAGTTTCATAAGTACTGGTCTGGACCTCACAGAGTATTGCGTAAGTTAGGTAAAACTACGTATGAGATTGAGTTAGATAAACGTAAAGTAAATGTACACAGCGATAGATTAAAATTGTCGAAGGGATACTCGGGACAAGGTAACCCGATAGCTGTGGAAGACAACGCAGAATTTAGAAAATTAAATCCGCGGATAGCAAAGAAAACGAAGGATAAAATAAAACGCAGTACTGTAGTAAATAATGAAAATGCGCATAGTAATGATGTCGAAGGGGGTGAATTGCGAAGCGGTTCAGATGATGATTCTGATGATAGTGGTAGGTATCCCACATCACGCCCCATTCTAAATGACACAAATGAGATAGACGATGTTAATGAGATAAATGATATAAGTGAAATAGGTGCAGTAGAAGAAATAGTTGCAGAAAGTCCTTGTGAAAATAGCCTTCAGAGAGATAGCGATGATGAGGAAAATGAAAACAATGTTGTAGACGACGAGTGGGAACCGTCGAGATATCATAGGGCAAGGGTCCAATCTACAATTGATGAGAGATATAAATTGCGTTTGCGTTCCAATGCGAGAAATAAAGTAGGTGAAATGACTGACGAAACCGAGAGTAATGATGAGTAATAAATTAATGAGTGATGAGTGTCAAGTATTCTGTCATGTTAGAAATGTCACTGTGACAATGTTATGTTGAGAAATTAGCGAGAGAAATAAAGACTTAGAACCAGGAAATTGGTTTGCATTGCAGATCACACCCTAGGAACTGGCGTGATACTGGTGCAAGAAAACGATGTGCTGTTGACGGGAGACAAGTGGACGATTGTGCTAGATCTACCCATCCGAGAATTAGAAAGCTTATTGTCAACAATTAAGTCGAGAGTAAATTACGTTGAGAAATTAGTACATGAACGTTATGAGAATCTTACAGGGATATATCACAAAGCCCCAGTCCTTGATAAAATGATTGACGATCTAGGAGAAGTTTCTGAGTTATTGATGATATTGCCGAAGGCAGATAAAAGAGTTAAGAGAGGATTAATTGATGTAGGAGGTTCAGTGTTAAAGTTTTTATTCGGTACTCTTACGAATGATGATTATGTTAGAATACATGAGATAACAGGAAAGTTAAATGAGAAACAGGAGAAATTGATACATATAGTAGAAGAACAGTTG
>PNEQ01049679.1:0-19303 GCA_003012365.1 Medauroidea extradentata
GACAGTGCAAGCGAGAGCGAGCGACGTGTAGACAAGGCACACAGTCTCATGCTCGCGCGCGCCAGTGTGTGTGGATGAGTCACGTCGGCCAGCCAGCTGTATCGGCGCGTGGTAAGATTTATTGCCGTACATCGTCGAAAGGTTTTAAAATTTCTCCGAAAATACCACAAAAATTCGGCCTTGGACTAGCGAGAGTTTAGCGCAGTATAGAGTTAAGAAAATTATGTAGGTGTACCATTTTTGTATTTAAATTTTTTATATATGTACTATATTTTTTATATACTACTGTAATTCCTAATAGCGGACACTTCTCAATACCGGACATTTTTTTATGCACCAGAGGTGTCCGTTATTGGGAAGTTTCACTGTAGTACCTATTGGTGCTAATGAACTTCGAATTATTCTGGGAGTCAACATACTTCTTTTCTCACTTCACTAGTGATGTTTGTTTCGTGTACTCGCGGAAACCTAAAAAAAAAAAAAAAAATACAAGGTGCAGGCATTGTGATGTAAGTTTTTTTTTTTTTAGCACTGCTGAAAACCGCCTGCCTCTTCTGCCTTGTGACATACGTGTGCTATAATCGGACTTGAACTAGCTATGGACCTGTACAATCACGCACATCATGCGGTATGTTCTGTTCCAGTCCAACGCTGTCTGAGCCTGGCTGTTCCTCAAGTATCCCTAGTGTCCAAATATTAATTGTCTATCTAAATCAACCAATAAAAACTAAAAACTGCTCAACATGTTACTGACTGGTTGTTTGCTGCTTGTTTTTGTAGCAACTTTCTGTCATAGAGACATTAAAAAGTTTCCAAAGAGATAAAATATAAATATTGAATGTTTTGAAATATGAATAAAATATTATGTTTGCAAACAAACAAAAAAATTAATACAAATTAGAATTCTTAAATAATGCTGGCAAGCAATAAAATTACACAATATGTAGTTAGTATTAAAAAAAACACGTTACACCAAACCATATTTCAACCAGCAAATAAAAATTTTCAGCAGTGTGAGACATGTCTAACAAACAATTCAGTTAATACAACTGTCGTGTGGTAGGCGCTGTGTAAATAGTTATGTGTACATAATGACATGGTAGTGGGTTGTGTAAGTAGTTAAGTGTATATGACAGGCAATGACTGTTGCTAGGGTTGGCAGGACTGACTGGAGTGTCAGGCGGGAATATGGCAAGTGTTGTGTAGGTCCCGCAAAACGGTAACTCGCTAGTCCAGACGTACGAGTACGGGCGGTAATGCTGACAGACATGTAGAGTACAAGTGGTGTACTAGACGCCTTCGACAAATGTTGGGCTTGGAACAGACAAGAATATAACAGTGGCGACAAGGTTTCCGACTTAGGCGTGCGCGCACAAAACGTAAACAAGCTGTTGTGATGGTGATGTTTCCCGTGTTCTGTGAGTTTATTCCAGGGCGAGACATATGGGACATACTCGGAATGACTCCAGTACAATTTCGTGGCCAACAAAATCAAAGACAGCGAGGAAAAACTGGCAATATTTTTTACGATATGCGGGGCCGAGTTGTACGACTTGGTGACTTCGTTAGTGGCTCTGAAATCTACAACCGAAGTGGCACTCATGGACATTTTGGCTACACTGACACGACATTTCGAGCCCAAGCCCAGCAAGATTGTGGAATCTTTTAAATTCCACAACAGGAACCAACATGAAGGCGAATCCGTAGCGGATTATGTAGCTGAACTGTGGTGACTCAGCATCCATTGCAATTTTACCGACCTTGACAGGATGTTCGCGGCAGGGTTGTGTGTGGCATTCGCATCACAACCCTCCAGCTTATGCTTCTAAAGATACGTTGATGTTCGAGGACGTAGCGGAATTGGCACGGGAAGCAGAAGCAACAGGCCAAAATTTAAACAACCTGCAAACACAGATGGGGCCTTTTTCTGGGACAGTCCTGAAGGTAGGGCACACCAAGTACAGCAGAAAGGATCACCCCAATGTTAAGCGTAGTCAGGTTAGGGACAACCATACTCAGAGTGAGGTTAGACCCCACCAACTTGTCACAGAGAACAGGCCAGGGTGTTGGTGTTGCAACTGGGACCACAAACCAACCAAATGTCGTCATATGCAGACAGTATGCAACTTTTGTGGCAAGA
This sequence comes from Medauroidea extradentata, assembly GCA_003012365.1. NCBI lineage: Eukaryota > Metazoa > Arthropoda > Insecta > Phasmatodea > Phasmatidae > Medauroidea > Medauroidea extradentata. The sequence goes on from PNEQ01049679.1 coordinate 2,141, forward strand.
TAGGACATTTGGAAAGGTCATATATCACTAAAAAGAAACAAGATAAAATAGAGAAGGTAAGGGGGAGAGTACAGAAGGAGACTGACAGTACCTGGAAACAGAACAGCTGAAAGGGGGGAAACTACAATTTAATGAATCGTTCTGACTCAGAAGAAGGGGATGAGTCAGCAGTATACAGTTTGTTTCAGACGAAGGCTGTAAAATGTAAGAGTGAACCACCTATTATCTTGAAGTTCTGGTTGGATGGACGTAAACACCCCCTGGAGATAGATACAGGTGCGAGCTTCTCAATCAGTTGCTATGAGACCTACAAGGAACTATGGCCAGATTTACCAGTGCTAGCAGATGCAAACCTCTTACTACAATTTTGGTCCCAGGAAATATTGGGAATCAGGGAGACTTTGGAAGTACTGGTCCAGATGAAAACAAGCCAAAGCAAACTACCAATTTTAGTGGCAGATGCTAAGGCACTCAGTTGGGTGGGTAGAAATTGGCTTCAACCGTTAGGAATCAAAGTGGAAGGAATTTTCCACCTAACCCAAGAACTACCTCAGGCTGTGCAGCAACATGAACAGGTGTTCAACAGTGTGGAACTTGGAAAGTATGCGGGTCCCTCAATAACTGTGGAACTGGAAGCAGATGCCAAGCCAATTTTTCAGAAGAGTCGTGGGATGCCATTTGCATTACAAGACCCTGTAAGTGCATAAGTTGATAGTCTAGTCGACCAAGGAGTCTATGAACCGGTGGAATTTTCAGCTTGGGTGAACTCAATTGTTGCCATAAGGAAGGAAATGGTGCAATACGGCTGTGCGGTGACTACAAAGTGACTGTTAACAGAGTTTCCAAAAACGTTTGTCCCTTACCGACAACGAATGAAGCCTTCGCTAGCCTGGCAGGGGGAACAGTTTTCACAAAACTGGACTTAGCAGATGCCTACTTGCAGGTGTTGGTGGATGATGAGGCAGCAGGAATACTGACGGTGAATGCGATAAAAGGCCTATTTTGAGTGCGGCGTCTACCATTTGGGTTAAGCAGCTGTCCAGCTATCTTCCAGCAGCTTATGGAAATATTACGTGTTGGAATCCCAGGTGTTGTGGTTTTACTGGACGACATTTTGGTCACTACGAAAGATACACAGGAGCATTGGAGTAGGGTACACAAAGTATTGACCAGAGTAAATAAAGCAGGGTTGCGGCTCAAGAGGGCAAAATGTGTTTTGGCAGCTGAATCGGTAACATTCTTGAGGTACAGAATTGATAGGGCCGGAGTCCACCCTACAGATGCAAAAGTGGAAGCAATCCAGAAAGCACCGATTCCGAGGAGTAAGAAGGAACTACAGGCATTTCTGAGTCTGTTGAACTTTGAACTTTTATGAAAGGTTTCTGGCAAACAAAGCAGCAGTCTTGGAATTGTTACATCGGCTGCTGGACAAGGGGGCAGAGTGGGATTGGACACAGGAACATACTGCTGCATTTCATAAGGCAATAAAACTCTTACAGTCCAAGCAAGTGTTTGTGCACTATGATCTGAATAAGCCCCTCACTTTAACATGTGATGCATCTGAATATGGGGTAGGTGCAGTATTAGGGCACACTAGAGAGGATAGCAGTGAAGCTCCTGTGGCTTTCGGATCGCGAACCCTTCAAAAACACAAGCGGAATTACTCTCTGCTAGACAAGGAAGCGCTAGCAGTTATGTTTGGTGTAATCAAATTTAGGCAATATGTAACAGCCTGACCTTTTGTGATCATAACTGACCGCAAGCCATTGCTATGATTACTCGATCCCAAGAGACAAACACCAGACATCATATCTCCACGCCTTTTGTGATAGAACCTGTGGCTGTTAGTGTTCGAGTACCAAATTGTTTACAAGCCGGGAGCCAAGATAAGTCATGCAGATGCGCTCAGAAGACTGCTCCTATCAACGGAGAATGTTCAGGTACAGACAGTGGGTGATGTGCTCATGATAGAATACATGCCCAACCTACCAATTGACGCTGATACGCTAGCCCAGCTCACATCGTCTGACTCGATTCTGTGCCAAGTACAACAATACGCGTACCAGGGATAGCAGGAAGACATGAAGGGTCCGGAGGAATTCCAACCATACTGGGACAGAAGGGAAGAATTATCCCTACACAAAGGCTGCATACTGTGGGGCAACAGAGTGGTAATTCCTGAAGCACGGAGGAAGGAACAATGCTGCATGTGGCACATGATGGCATTATGAAGTCCAAAATGATAGCCCGCAGTTATATGTGGTGGCCAGGAATGGACAAGGACATCGAGCTGATGGTGTGACAGTGCCCGGAATGCCAGCAGGAATGAGCCAACCCACCCAAGGTGAAGGAGGTAAATTGGCCAGTGGTAACGGAGCCTTGGGTAAGGTTACATATTGACTTCATGGGACCATTTCAAAGATAGGTCTTCCTCATTGTAGTGGATGCACACTCAAAATGGCCAGAAGTGAAGAAAATGTGTGACTTGTCATCGACGGAAGTTGTTCAGGCATTGCGAGAGATTTTCAGTTGCCATGGGATACCTCGCTACTTGGTCTTTATACAATGTAACAGCATTTGTGTCACAGGAAATGGGGGAGTTTCTGAAGAAAAATGAAGTGTCCCTTATAAGAGCACCACCGTTCCACCCAGCCACAAATGGGCAAGCTGAACGCATGGTGCAAACGGGTAAAGGTGAGCTGAAGAAGATGGCCGTAGGAGACTGGCAGACACGAGTGGCAAGAATGCTGTTGGCGCTGTGCACAACACCGACTGGAGACTCGGAAAAAACACCACTAGAACTCCTTGTGGTGCTAACTTTAAGAACAGCACTTGACCAATTACACCTTAACACCAATGTGGGGTGTAAGGAGCCCTTGGACATGAGTAACAAAACAATTCGACACCTGGCAGTGGGGCAGCAGGAGCTTCTCCGTGTTTACTAAGGGGCACAGAAATGGATTGCTGGGAGCGTTGTGGCTAAACAGGGGCCAGTAACCTACACAGTCTAGGACGAAGACGGCCACACATACATGCATCATGTGGACCAGCTACTCAGCAGGGAATCAGCCCAACCACATAAGGTAAGGCTGGTTGACCAGGGGAAGAGTTCCGAGATGACTAATGGCAGTCGGTCGCCAGACCATGGAGGAGCTAGGACCAGTGGGGGTTACACAGGCCAATACTATTCCAGGCCAAATGACGGTCCATCGCAGCAGCGACCCGCAGCCTTGCAAAGGAAACACTGGCAGTTGGAAGGACACGCACCACTCTGGGCATCGACATCAAACCAGCACAGCCACTCCTTCAGAGGATTTGAGCAACCTCAGTAGCCAGATCCAGCACAAGGGTTGCATATTGAATTGGACGACCTGCAGCAAACAAGATGGTCAAGCCGGGTTATAAAGGTGCCCACTAAGCTACAAGATTACGTGCTCAAAACTTAAAGTGGGAGGTGTCATCTGATAGGCGCTGTGTAAATAGTTATGTATGTATAATGACGTGGTAGTGGGTTGTGTAAATAGTTAAGTGTATATAATGACAGGCAATGACTGTTGCTAGGATTGGCAGGACTGACTGGTGTGTCAGGCAGGAAGATGGCAAGTGTTTTGTAGATCGCGCAAAACGGTAACTCACGAGTCCAGACGTACGAGTACGGACGGTAATGTGGACAGACATGTAGAGTACAAGTGGTGTACTGGATGCCTTCGACAAATGTTGGGCTTGGAACAGGTAAGAACATAACAACAACTGTTTGGCTAATGTGACTGCCTGCACAGGTCACAGATCAGTGTGTAGAGCTTCTGTGCATAGAACTTTATTCGAAAACTATCAATATCTGTAAATGGATGTTTAGTGCATGTATGTATATTTCGTATTCTCAGCACATCTTTAAAGCTGTTTTCTCAGTGTGGAAAATGGTTAGATGTGTGTTTTTGAGGTTGTTCTTATGAAATTCTTAGTGCAGTATCTTTAAGCACTATAAGTACTTACAACACAACTTTATCTTTAATATTATGCCATGAAATAATTGTTGTATAGAAATGAGTTATGATGAGCATGAGGTGACTTAAGCCTAAGAGGCTAGGATTAGAAGTTAATATGCATTTATAGTTTGCCTTTTGTGCTTTTGCACTTCTAAGCCTTGAACAGACAAAGCATGCCCACTTATGTGGCCAAATAAAATGTATCTTTGTGAAACTCATAAAAATTGTACTATATTTTTCGATTTTGGATGAAGTTGTAACATTAGTTGGGGAAACATTTTGTGTTGCCATTACATAGGCTAATTTACTGCCCACATACCAACTTTCTCCTACCCATGTTAACTTTTAACATCTTGAATACCCGAGTGAAACACAAAATTTTTGGTTTATTTTGGTGTTTAGCCAAATATCAAACATTAGTTTTTTCAAAGTTGAGTGTATCTGTAGAGAAGTGATAGGTCTTTGGACTCATTCAGGAAGCCCTAGATTCTATTTTCAACCTTATAAACCTGGTTTTTGTTTCCAAAATCACTCTAGATAAAGGCCGAGTTGGTTCCTTACAGACACTGACTACAGCAATTTTTAAAGGAAGTATTTTTTTGCCTGTGGGTACTGTTTTCAGGCAAATGTACTTATGTAAGAATTGTAAAATAAGATTTATAAAAAAATAATGTGAGAAACATAATTTTTAATTATTGTTTTATTTGGTATTAACTTTGCCCCAAAAGTTATATTTGTAAAATACACAGTCTTAAAAATTTTGACAACACATAAGTATTATGGGGCACCTGAGAACCAAGCTATGGCTTTTGCATTATTCTTATGAGAAAATATAGCTCTTGTGTCAATATTTTCCTTTTTTTGTCCCCCTCCCCTTTTTTATATACCTAAACACATTAATCTGCACCTATATTTAATTTAGTTAATTATGTTGAGCATTGATTTTTACATTGCAGATTGAGGCTGTTGAGAGTTTTAATGCATCTCATGTTAATCATACCAATGTCATCATACATTTGAATGACATTAATGATGAATCTCCAGTATTTGATAAAACTGAATACAATGCTTCTCTGAGAGAAGATGCAGATGTTGGTGATTTTGTCATCACGTGCCATGCCACTGATGCAGACTTCAACTATACAGATAAAGTTACGTAAGTATGCTCAGACATTCAATTACAGCTTTTAATGCAGTTGTGTAAGTTATTCTTATTGTAGTGTATGTGTTAGTTTAATTATTTATTATTAGTTATTAAAATGTTGAAGTAATTAATTCTAGGGGTTTTATGTGTAATTTGTACATTAATGGAGATATAATGTTCAATGAAGCAGTAATGTGAAACGTAAATAGGTACTGCTATGTAAATATAAAAGCAAGGTACATACACAGCTATTTGTGGATTTATAAATGTACGTGCACAGACACACATGCTAGCATGTATGGACATGCAAATGACATACAGCAACACCCACAGACACACATACACCCACAGACACACAGATAGGACACATAGACACACCCAAATACAGCATACACAGAGACACCAACAAACATACACACACAGGCAGACAGATATATCCACAGACACACACATATAGACCCACAGCAAAACACCCACACTGATACACATATAGATACACTCATGAACACACCCACACAGATATATCTACCCACAGACTCATGTACAAATATACCCACCTACACTCAGAGATATATCCATTGACACACAAATACACCCACAGTCACATAAACCACACACACATATACAGATACACCCACAGATATACACCCATACATATACACCCTAGAGAGATATACAAGAGAGACACACACAGACACTCAGATACTCGTATAGCACACACAGATATGCCTACAGAGAAACACACAGACACATTCATAGACACACATGTTCACCCACAGGTTTGCATGCGCACACACACACACACACACACACACACACACACACACACAATTTGATACACTCACAGTGTTCTGTATCTTGCTCACTAATCTCAGTAATTATTGAATTGCATTATAATGTGACTGCTATCCATAACCGACACTCGTATGCGCACCAACATGTTAATAACCATACAACCAATAACAACAACACAGGTGTACCCACATATACATGACAAATATCCAAACATCTTACCTCTTAAACTATTTCATTACAAAGGCACTGTTAAGCCTGCTGGATTGACTGCCACACGTCTCTGCTGCTGCTCCTTGATTTGGCTGTCTTCCTCGTCCCGCCTGCTTTGTACAGGACTGTGACCAACATGTGCATGGAAGTGTGGTTGCACCTTGGTGGTCGTTGCTTCATACTATGTCTGTCTAGTTACACAATTTCTTTTAGTCAGTTTGTCCACGTGGCGATTGTGAACCCTGCCAGATACATCCCCCAAGTCATGTATTAACTGGCCACTTGCTACTGTCATGGTCCCTTGTAGCCACTTTGATCTCCACATGTAATTCAATAGGCTAACCCTTCCTTCAATGTTTTGGTCCATCCCCTGGCCACAACATGTAACTGCATGCCATCATCTTTGATCTTACAATACCATCGTGGCTAGCATGAAGCATTTCCAATAAACTTCTACGTGCTGCTGAAGGCACCACCACGCGGTACAGCGATAGCTCCTCCCTTCTGTTCCAATACACCCACAGTTCTGTTGATACTTCCTCCTGTCCCCAGCCTGCCTGAATCTTCTGCCACTCTCTTGATAATACTGGATCTTCTGCTGTCATTACAGCTAACTTCCTCGCCTCAATTGGAGGCTCTGGGAACGCCTCCAGCATCAGCACATCCCTCACCACTGGCTCCTCCATGTTAGACCCTTGGACTGGCAGTCTACTTAAGGCATCCGCATGACTTATCTCTATGTTTGATCGATGCAACAGCTGGAAATCATACATGGACAACCACAAGCTCCAGCGCAATAACCGTTGTGACAGAATATCCTGGGTATGCTTTTTAGGGTCCAACAACCGCAAAAGCAGTTTGTGGTCCGTAACTATGCTGAATGGCCGTGCTGCCAAGTATTGCCTAAACATTGTGACACCAAACATAATCGCTAATGCCTCTTTATCCATCTGCGAGTAGTTACTCTCCTGCTTGCGAAGCTTGCGGGACCCAAACGCAACTGGCCTCTCATCACCATCCTCACATTTTTTTGCTAACACGGCATAAAATGTGAGCAGAATGGTTTTTGATGGATAGTAATGAGCTAACACTGTTTGATTGCAACAGTGTGTTAGTTGCCTGAAATGCTGCATCGTGCAGTTCCAACCATTCCCAGTCATGTCCATGGTCCAGTAGCCGATGTAATGGTTCTGCAATATTTGCGTTATTGCGAAGGAACCTATCATAAAAATTTAACAGTCTAATGTTCATACCATCATGGACCTCAAAAACAGCACTCAGGGGCAAAGCAACAGCGCAGCTAAACAGTGGGCAACTATTATTTGAATTTTATAGATTTGAAATTTTATAACAGACAGAAATAAATTGTTACTTTCCACCATCTCAACACCTCCTAAGGAAAAGGGGAATTCTGAAATTATATGCAAACTACCAGACTCGTTTGTAAACAACTCTATGTAAATAACTTACTTACGTACCCAAGAACTTAAGATTTCATTACTGTGCAAAAGCACACAACAAATGTGATAAGCATTATTTAAAAGAAAATACAAATACAAACAGCACAAATAAACATCCAGTTGAAATCCTACATAAATATTACAACTTCTTGAAACTGCAATATAACTGCAAATTATACTTAAGAAAGACTATGCTATGTCCCAGTTTACATACATTAATATCCATTCTATGACCACATTTTAGATATTCAGTCTCTCATGAAATGTGGTTGTTCTGTTAACCCAAACAATATACAGTGAAACTTCCCAATACCGGACACCTCTGGTGCATAAAAAAATGTCCGGTATTGAGAAGTGTCCGCTATTAGGAATTACAGTAGTATTTAAAAAATGAAGTACATATATAAAAAATTTTAATACATAAATGGTAGACCTACATAATTTTCTTAACTCTATACTGCGTTAAACTCTCGCTAGTCCAAGGCCGAATTTTTGTGGTATTTTCGGAGAAATTTTAAAACCTTTCGACTATGTACGGCAATAAATCTTACCACACGCCGATACAGCTGGCTGGCTGACGTGACTCATCCACACACACTGGCACACGCGAGCATGAGACTGTGTGCCTTGTCTACACGTCGCTCGCGCTCGCACTGTCAGCCGGTTCGGCACGTGAAATATTTCCGAGTCGTGTGTCAAAGTTTCCGAAATCGACGTGGGTAATTATTAAAAAAAAAGTTTGATGCCAATGTTTTGTGGTGCATAATTTACGTTAACTGCAGCTCATGTCACCCTAATTTGTCCATTGTTCTCAACGTGTGTGTGAACAAATCCTCACTCCATATGCATTAGGCTAAAGTCGAATATTTTCATACGGCTAACTTAATTGAATGAAAGGCATGAAAAAAAAATGTTTTCTACACTATCAATCTGCTGAGTAAACGTCACAGCCTCAGAAAGAAAGAAACAGAGGCTACAAAACCACTCAAACGTTAGTGTATCTACAGTCAGTCCATCCGTTTTTGGGAATGTACGTTTGCTGGAACCGCAGCTATTCTCCGTCCACGACTTCAGTATTGCTTCTCTATTTTTTATTATGTCGGCAATCTGAGTTTGCCCCACGTCGAACTTCGCAGCAACGTCACGGACACTTAATTTTTCTTTTTCATGCATCCTAATCACAGCAAATTTATCCTCTAAAGTTAAACGTTTACGCTTCTGAGACATTTCACACAAAATAAGTCACTCAATTACGACTGCTACACTATTACGTGAAGTACATGAAAAGAAGAGTAAACAATGACTAAGCGCTACAACACACGTTGCATGCGTGTGTGGTGGGAGGATCGAGTTACACGGCAGCTGCGCGCGTGCGTATGTGTGTGGGGGGTCGAGATGACGCGAGGCTACGCGATACCTGCTTACAAATCGCACTTTCTTAGTTACGACTCGCTGCCGAAACATTCATTGAAGCTGCTTTGCAACTGTTTTCACGCCCCTTTTTTGCGCATTTTGTCCGTTATTCACTACTTATTATGTGTCCGCGTCCGTTAATAAGAATGTTCGTTATTTAGAGAGTATTTCTCCATAAGGCTCTATGTTAATCTGCCGGTGATTGGAAAAATGTCAGTTTTTCGGAAGTGTCCGCTATTTGGAAGTGTCCGCTAAGGGAAGTTTTACTGTACTCAATTTGAGCATGAATTAAGGTTCACCGAATATTCCAATAATATCCAAAAAGCAAAATTTAGAGCCAGCAAATTAGCAAACAGTACATATAATCACAAAACAAATACTTTTCAAGAACATTTTTTTTTACAAAAATTTAACATAAAATGTAATAACGCACTCCTTTTTGAGCAGAATCACCATAAATTTGCTCACAACTTTTTTTCTGGACGTTGGCATTTTGAGGGCAAAACCAAATAAATAGCAAAAAAACTTTCTACCTTCAGCCCGAAGATCGGTAACATTTTACCAAGTGCATTCCACCTGGCGAGTCTCAGCACAATCCCTCATCCAAACTGCACATAACGAGTTACTTGCCAAACTCGAGTATGCTTGCAGTAAGAAATACATAAATCACCATTTTCCACAGAAACTCGTGACACAATTACAAGCTATTGGCTGCAGAATTGCTGTCCTCAATTTAAACTGCAGTACAACCTTTATGCCGTTAACAGATGTTGTGTCCCGGAAATACTGCGCAGTACACAGCAACCATGACTGCATATTATCGGGTACGCAATAAAATGGCCCTCTCACTCTCACAATTTCCAACAACGTTTGCACGCACACAAATCATTTTGCTCATTGCAGTTATAAGCTGGCGAACAATCCTGCAATGCATAGCACGTTTAAAGCCATACAGGCTCAACCTGTCTTCATCATAGGTACCGTGTCGTGCCTTACTACTCAACATAATCATACACAACCTCATGTGCCTGCAGCTGACCATCAATTCCCCCTTCCCTCACCTCGCCGGTCAGACACACACACGTACATGCACACTGCCGGCTGAGGCAAACGAACAGAAGGTAAATGAGCGACACAACCCCGCGAAATGCCAACTTCTTACCACAGCATAACACAACTTACCACTCCACTTAAGGATAGAATCAAGTTCCTTTACTTACAAGATACTGTGGCATCGGCAAGGATGACAAGCCAAGAATGCTTGTAGGTCTTTCTTGTTGGTACAAGCTGGGACCCCATGAATGGTTTTGACCTTCTCCTCTATCGTGTGTATCCCCATGCTATCTACCCGGTACCCACGGAACTTCACTGATGTAGCTGCAAACACACACTTGTCTCTCTTCAATTGTAACCCTGCGTCCTCGATTCTTCCCAGCACCTGGTGTAGCCGCTGCCAATTCTGGTTCGTATCCCAGCCAACAGTCACCATCAGCTGCTGGAATATAGCTGGGGCATTACAAATACCAAAGGTAACCGTTTGACCTTAAATAACCCTTTCATGGTATTCATCATTAAAATTTCTGACATATCCTCATCCACCGACACTGACCCATCAGCCTTACAAACTGGTAAAATGCGGGTGGCCCATTTTGGATGTGCTACCGGTTCATAAACTCTATGCTCCACAAACCTAGCAATTTCTTTGCTCACACTTCAGCCAAAGCGAAAGCAACGGCCTGTTCTTCCAAATACTGGCTTGGTATCTGACTGGAGCTCAACTGTCACCAATGGTACCTAGTACTGTCCCAGTTCAGTGCTGCAAAGACCTGCGGGTATGTGTTTAACACTTCCGTTGCCTCCCCTTGTTTCAGCAAGTGGATTTCTCCCACGGTTATGCCTAAAGGTTTTAACCAGCAACGGGCCAAGCAGGCTCTCCCCGTGTTCCTCTACAACTAGCAAGGTTAATAATTGAGCTGCAGCAGTTTTGGTGCAAACCTGCACCATCAAAGACCCAAGCACCGTGAATTTCTCATGGGACCATGTAGGCAGCACTAAGTTTGATTCCTGTAGTGTTGGTTGACTTGGCCATAGGCGTCTGTATGTCTCATCAGTAATAATTGCATGGCCTGCTCCTGTATCCACCTCCATGTCAAGCTCCTTGCCAACTAACCGCACTTTCATCTGGATTGGTGGTTGGTCACATGGGCCCCCATTTGCGTTTTATATTAACTATACACCGCAGTGACCTCATCAGAATAAACTCATTTCCCCTGCATGCTGTAATTGGCAATTATTTTGCTATCCCTGGGTTTCCTGGGTATCCCTTTGCTTTGCCCATTCCTCTTCAATATGCATGTCAGTTCTAGGTGTCCAACTTTGGAACAGAAATTTCATCTGGTACCTTGATGTCGACAACTTTGAGGGCTGTGCAACCCATTGCACCACCAACATGGTTGTTGCTCCTTCCTTCTTTGTTCGCCCGACATTCCCTTCTTGAATCTATCACCTGCCTGCTTCTGTACGGCCAACTCTGCCACAGCATCCACCACTTCACTAACTGCACCTCTCAAGTCGTTCACATTCCGTCTTGTTGCTGCAGCAAGATCCACCATTTCCGTAAAGGTAAGATTGTTTTTCGACAACATGGCATGTTGCACTGCTTTATTGAGCACTCCACGCACCAACCAATCACGCGACATGCGTTCTAGATCAGAGAAGTTACGGTGTGTGGATAGCAGTCGCAGCTCTGCCGCATATGCAGAAATTATTTCCCCTTCTTGCGGGTTGCGCTGGTGAAAATTAAACATTTCCACACTCTCGCTCGGAGTTGCCTCAAAATGTGATGAAAGCAGTTTTAAAATCTCCTCTATGGTTACATCCCCTGTTTGTTTAGGCACTACCAATGATGTGACCAAACTGTAAGTTTCAGTGTCATATACAGTAAAAAGTATTGTTGTCTTCCCTTTGCATCTTTTATCTTGTTTGCCCCAAAGTAGTAATGTAGCAGTTCATCATTGTTTTCCGTGAATCTCACTCTGGAAGAAATTGGCCAAAGGAACTAAACAGTGCCGTACCGCGTACAAGTACAGACCATTGATGTTATAAACTGTGTATTGCGCTCCGAACCGAAGTTGACACCAGTCAACATAGTGAATTCACATCCGTTCGTCGCCAGTGTTGTGTATCTTGTTCACTAGTCTCAGTAATTATTGTATTGCATAATAATGATGTACTGTGAAAATATGCAGGAACAAGTTATGCCAATCCAGAGGAGACCACTTACCTCTCCCAAAATTACAGCAAAATAAACACAGGTTGATTTCAAACATATATAATTTAGACTTTCATGGCAACAGTCGTACAAAACAGTGAAATTAATTTGTTATTAAAAACACACATTATCCAAATTTGCACATATGGCTCTTATAAAACGGGAGTACCAAACATCATATGCTAAACGGGGCACACCATGTCTTTCGTCTCGGTTCCTTCGACTCCCCGGCGGCACCCTTTACCAAAATGGTAAGGAAAAAACCAGAAGTGGACACGCGAATCACAGCTCAGAAGGAGCAAACGACTTCAAAGGAAACTAACGAACAACATAACTCAAAAGTCAACTTACCAAAGACATGACAACCATCGGAGCGTCGAAAGGGCAGAGAGACTATGCGCGTTGGAGGAACGATGAGCCGATACTGACCCACACCTGAGAGCGAGCCAGTTGGGCTTACGAACGGGGGAAGGGGAATGAGAGGGAAAGGCGGCAGAGTCAGAGTCAGAGTCAAGGAAGGAGCATGGGCACCAAAGCTGTCCGAGGATAGCAGAAGTACGGGGTGGCGGCGGGAAAGTTCAAATTTACGCCGGAGTCAAAGTTCTGACAAAGTACACACACTGCGAATCACTGGCACAGAGTTCATAGCCTCATAAAATGTTCCACTATGGCAATTACTAGATTCCAGAAGTCTTTCTTCTTCAGGAACGTCCATTTGTCCAGAAATACAGTCACGCCAAATGGCAAGGGGGGCGTTGAGACAGGAGATCTCATCCAGGCTAGGCCAGCTGATTGTCGAGAGCCGCCGCCAGAAGAAGGTTGAAGGGCGAAGAAGCTCCATAAAGGCACAGGAAATGGGTGGATTAGGATGCATAGGAGTAACAGCATATGAAACAAAATTCAAATAAAGATTTGCCCCAATACAAATAAAGACGGTACCCCCTGAAATAAAATAACACCAAAGGGTGAATTAATACATACACAATTGACTACAAACAATTAATTACCCAAAATTAAATTCGGCATGATTGCTCATAAAATTTGCTCAATTTATAGTATAATAAATAAGTAACTAGGCAATTGCCTGTACACCAAAAACCCAGAGCATTTCCTGTCTGAGATAAAAATATTATCCATATCAAACATTTCAAGTAAGAAAAATATATCACACACAAGATCATAGTACCCAAATTCAAAAATCACATAAGGTATGTAAAATAATTATATTACATGGTGCACCACACATAATTCCTGATAAAAGAGCTCATAATAAATAACATCTGCTATGCATAAGAGTAAAGTCTTGCCATAAAACAGAAAGTGGCCACGGATGAACACAACACTCAACACAAACACAAACACTCCAGACACACACAAACACCACATTAATAAAAACACCATACTACTCTAACAACTCTAAGCGCAGCGCAAGAAAAAAAAACACTTGGCCCACACAGAGCCAGAATACACGTGCCATCATTCCTCCAAGACAGCAGTTCACGCGTGCTGTAAGGTCGCCCTGAAACACACTAACACATACACTTAAACATCCGGAGCATGCTTCAAATGAGTGACATGCACTTTACGGTACATTCGCCCAGTTTCAATATCAACCAACAAAGCAGTATTAGGGCCCAATAACCGAGCGACCCGATAAGATCCGGAACAAGGCAAGTTTAATTTGCTAGTGGTGTCATTTGCACGAGACAGAATCATAAAAGACTTACAAAACACAGACTGTCCAACCTGAAAATCACTAGGAATTCTTCGGGCATTGACTTGTGCCTGGGAACGTTGTCGGGCCTCCGTAAGATTTCCGAAGGTCTGATGACTCATCAGCAACTCTCGCTGAATACCATCCAAAGGCAGGGCAGGGGTTGGAATGCCCCTCACATTCAGTAATGGGTGTATCAGGTCCCGTCTCAACCGGACTCAGGCAGGAGTGTTCCTTGTGGCTCCATGCGCCTCAGAATTGAAACCCACATTAATTAGATAAAGATCTTGATCCCAATCCCGCTGCTGGGAGTGGTACAAGGCGGTTAATGTAACCTTCAAGTTACGATTAAACCTTTCTACATGGTTTCCACAAGGGTATAGGGCTTGAGGTGTAATGACTTAAGGCCCAGCGAAAACACTATCTTTAAATACCGTAGGGCAAAAATAGGCTGTATTATCAGTTACCAAGTTGGTAGGAGGGCCTAAAGAGGACCACACGCATTCCGTTAGGAGTCATATAATAGTGGAACTCTTTGTGTTACACATCGCCATAAGAATGAATTTGCTGAACATATCTAAAACCACCAAAACGTGTAAGTTGCCCTTTAAAGAACGTACCAAAGGACCAAACACGTCACAATGCAGCGTCTCCCAGCAATATGACACCTCATCCACTGAATACAGACCTACTTTAGATCTCTTGGCAGCTTTTGCGCGATGACACAAGTCACACTTATTAACAAATGAGCGGACATCACGGTACATTCCGGATCAATAGAACCTGGCACCAAGCTTACGGAGAGTCCCACTCCGACCCAAGTGTTCTCCAAAAGGAGAGGAATGATAGAAGGTCAGAAGCTCTGCTCTACATCCTTCTGGCACCGCCAATCTACGAGCCTTACCATTCCGCCCAACAAAATGCAAAAGGCTATCAATAACGCTGTATGGGAGAGTATCACCCTGTCCAGATGTGCCACAATATCCTGACACTCAGGATCATTTTCCTGAGACTGATGTAGATGGGTATAAAATGAAGCATGCATGGTAAAAGCTGAACACCGAGCTGATAGAACTTTGGGATCACATTCGTAATCTTAGGTACAGTACATGCGGGAAAGCGCTTCCGCCTCTACATTACTAGCAACAGAGACATTAATTACAAAGCGGATTTTTAGCAAGCGAAACGCCCAGCGTCCAAGCTTGCCAAATCGTTGGAATGGGCTAACAGCCAAGAGACAGCCTGGTTATCAGTATATAAATCAAACTCTGCAGAGGCCAAAAATGATTCAAAATTTCCTGTGCCCCAATCACATGTCAACGCCTCTTTTTCAAAGGCGCTAAGGTGGCGCTCAGAGTCGGTCAGTGTGCGACTGGCGAAGGCCACCGGTAAGACCTCGCCAATCACACCATTGACCCGACGCAGCCCCCAAAGCCACGCTGGAAGCATCGACGTGGAGTACAAAACAATGGTCCAAATCAGCCAACTGCAATGCAGGAGCGGCAGCCAAACCAGCTTTTAGGGCGTTAAAGCTCCGCTCTTGTTTCGGACCCCACTCAAAAGCTACATTTTTTCACTTCAAGAAATAAGGAGGGAAGCCAACTCTGTAAAATGGGAAATGAAGCGTGCGTAATACCCCAACAAACAACTGAAACGGGAAATATCCTTGACAGTTTTTGGGCACGGGAAATTCACAATAGGGCTAACACAGGTAGGATCCATTACTGACTGCCCATTGGAAATCACATACCCAAGAAACTTAACAGAAGTAGAAACCCACATGACCTTGGTGGGATTTACGGTAAACCCAGCACTACTCAATTGATCCAACACATCACGCAAATGAACCAAAAGCTGTTCAAAAGATTGGCTGTACGCAATAAATTCATTGATGTAATTATAGACAAATTTAAACTTTAAATCAGAAAGAACATTATCAAGCACAAGCGACAAAGCTTGGGTCTCGAACCAAGCGCCCATGGGTATGCAGTTGAACTCGTATTGAGCCCACTGACTACAAAAACCAGTTTATTTGCGACAGTCGGGATGAAGCAAGCATTGATGGAAACTTGAATTCAGGTCGATAATCGAGTAGACATTGGCCTTTCCCAGGTGCTGCAAAACCTAATCGACAGTCGGGAGAAGAAATGGATCTATATAAATCTTGCGGTTGACTTCAGTTATATCTGTCACCAAACGGTAACCTCCACTACTGCCCTTCTTAACTAAGAATGCTGGACACGCATAGTCTGACGTCGACTGAGAAATGACCCCTTCCTTTAACAACTTATCGACCACCCGATGCATAATATCCAACTTGTGAGGGTTATACATGTAGTATGGAAGATGTACCAGCACTTCGTCAGTCATGGCAAACCGATAGGGCAAGACATCACACTTTCCAATTTTGGGGGTTATCACATCACGATACTCATCCAGTAAAACCTGCACCTCCTGTGAAAGTGAAGTATCAAAAACAGCCACCCGCCCACAAGGCGCCGGCATGCCACTCAAGCTGGAAAGTTACGAGCAAATTTGAACACCAATTTTCAGGCATGCACATCAACCACTGCACACGTATGATTCAAGAAATAGAAGCCCATAATAACATAGACAATTAAATTGTCGAACACCTAAACTTATGCGTCCGTGAAAATTGATCAATTTTCACGCGCAACTGAATAGAACAAGTGCACCGTACTACAGTTCCATTAGCAACACACGCGACTAAGGACACACCCTCTTCAAATCGTGAACGCAAACGGGGATTCCGGTTCAGCAAAATAGAAAGAAATTCATCCCGGAGAAAGGAATGAGAGGCACTAGTATCTACCAATGTAGCGTGCGATTCACCATAACACACTAATCGCACAAAAAAATTGGTGCGTGTAAAAAAAAAATCACGTGACAGATCCTTTGTCACACGCTCACGAAGGACGCTCTTCAGTTTCCCGTGCACACAAAACACATATTGTAAGGTACTTGGCCTACCCACCCTGTTTATTTTTCCAAATTTCTTGCTGTACGACTTTGTAGTAGTTCTTCTGGCTTAAACATAACGTAAGAATTTAAGACTTAAGGAAACCTAAGAGTATAATTTATTGGTGTAACCGGCGTCAACATAGGCCTAATAGAATCCCGGGGAGTTTCGTGAGCACTAGCTATAAGGA